>JAVJAQ010004681.1:619596-800525 GCA_032362365.1 Zygogramma bicolorata | reverse complement strand
AAAAAGAGAACTCTCGACCTTTTCTATGGAGATATTATTGTCGACCACTGTTACGCTCTACGGCACGAAGAGACTTGTTTTTTAGAAGGAGTTGGGTGCTATAGATGTGATGACTTCAAGTTAGTTTTGTTCGAGATAATATTAAAATTTCAGAAAGTTCAGTAACAATGAAAATATATTCGAAAAAACACTAAAGGATCACTGTCTCATGTGATGGCGGTTTTGGAATATCGAACTTGCTGTGCAAAAAATTCTGTATGTAATTTTCTGGTATTTAAATTCACCACATGTCGATGTTTCAATTTTTCCAATTTTTTTTAGGAATAATTCATTATGAATATTGCATTACCAATATTGATATAAGTATGAATACACTAAGTGATCACTCTCAAAATCCCAATACCCCTTGAACCGAAAGGGACCCAATACGTACACGTACTTGGGAGGTCCAAACAGTATGTACATACTAACAGAAATGTAGAAAATGAAAGGAACCCAATCCGTACGTACTTGGGAGGTCCAAACAGTATGTACAAAAAAGTACGTCAACGAGACGTCCAGATAGTATGTACATACGATTTCCAAAAATGTACGTCATTACTATTATGTCCCGCAAACGTTTCGAAATATACGTATCTGAAAGGGACTCAATATGTACGCACCTGGAAGGTCCAAATAGTACGAACATAGTTCTTCCAAACATGTACGTAAATGATACGTCTGAGCAGTACGTACATGGGATTCACAAAAAAACACGTCATTGGTATGTCCCTAATTCATTCCGAAAAGTACGTACCTGAAGAGGAGTTAATGTAAACGTATCAGGCACACTTAATAAAGTACGTACATAGTACTTCCAAGCATGTACGTTTTTATTACATTCCGATTGGAACGGGACCAAGTATGTACCTACATGGGACGTCTAACCAGTACATACATGGTACATCCGGTAATGTACGTTCTTCGAATGTCTCCTATCCGTCCCGGGACGTATCGACGTAACTGGGACATAAATGGTTCGTCTTCAGGACGTCGTGTGCTATTTGGGATCTATCCACTCGAAACCCCTATAAATTTTATAATGTATTTCCTGGGCATGGATGTCACGCAGGTGGCTATAGCTGCCTCCGTGGTGACGTCAGTTGATGCCTTGTGATAACAAGGTCTTCTGACCGAAACCACAAATGTGCGGCTGGCTTCTGTTGATGACTCCGTTCATTTGTGATGTTTCTCCAAGTGTTGTCCATCCTTGCACTTGGCTACACCGTGCTGAAGAAGGGCAATGACCCAGAAACACGTGTCTACGGTTGCTATTTTCATTTGAGTGCAAAGCCCAATAAAAAAACCTCTGTATCATCTATCCACTCGAAACCCCTAATATATATATATATATATATATATATATATATATATATATATATATATATATATATAAATATATATATATATATATTGTAATTCATACTATACTTTTACATATTGTAGAGTCTTGAAAAAGAAAATAAACATTTTCGAAAGCTCGACAAAAACAAAGAGAACAGCCTAATTGTCATCCCCAGACTGCAACCCAAATACGTCTCTCTCTCTCTCTCTCTCTCTCTCTCTCTCTCTCTCTATATATATATATATATATATATATATATATATATATATATATATATATATATATATATATATGCAATGAGGCCCTGAAATAACGTACTCATGAAAAATTCATTTAGAATCACTTGAAGCTTGTTATTATGCCAGTTGAAATGCACCTACCTTGATGGAGGGTGGCAACTCCGGTGAGTTGAGTTTGGCGAATTCAAAATTCGGGAACAGATCTATTTATATAACTCAGCGAACCTTCTGTTGATCAAAGTATCCCAATTATCAATAGAAATTTCAAGACTAATCCGCAGTATTGCGAAACACGTTTTCCAGCCTTCTAGAACAACGCAAAAATAATTCTCGAATATCTTTTTTTTTCTGCTCCTCATCTATAAAAACCGCGCATATTTTCATGTTTTTTTTTTTCTACTAACACCGTTTCTGCCTTTTCTCTCACAGTTTGGGAATCCTGCCTAAAACTCTGACAGCTATAGGTAGTTCTAATGAACCCTGAGATGACAACCACAAGTGAGGTTAAGTGTGTTTATTTTGACTTCAACTACGACTTGATTCAATATAATATCGCCTGAAACTAGGAGACCTGTCCACAAAATCAGCGACTGCCCATTTGAGCTACCAAACCCGCCAAGGATTCACCAGGTAAAAGTGAAAGTAACAAATAAGAATTGAATGCTGATATGATTGTTTTTTGCAGGTCTGGAAACTTCCAGCATATTTCTATACTGAACTTGAAAACCTTATGCGAATTGAATATTAAATATGCCTGAATTAAAAAAATTATATGTATCTCTTTTGAATTTCAACCCCTCACCACTCTGAGTCACCCGTACAAGTCCCACTCGTATCGTTCCAGCTTTATGGAACATGCGACTTCCCCAGGATAACCTAGGAAGTGGATGTTTGGGGTACATATTGATTCACTCCTTTTTTTTATCTCTCCTGTCTTTCTGGACTCCAAGTTGCTTCTCGTGCTTTTTCTTTTTTCTTCTATGTTCATTTTCGGGCCTGTTCTGCTTCAGCTTCCTGCAATGCAATTCTCTCCTGCTCTTCAACCCTTCATACAATAGTCTTCACAGTCCGTTATATATATAGAAAGCGAAGGGTAGTCTTGACTGACTAGTTGAGGAGAAATATGGAATGTTGTTGGGGATGCAGTCAAATTACCGGGCTGTTGTTCGAAGAATGGTCTTTGTTATCTAGTCGAGCTTTCGAGAATGTTTATTCCCTTTATCAGGACATCTACAAAATTTTAATCTATGTAAAACAGTTGTGAAACATTAAGAAAAAATGTACTTACTAACGTGAGGTTATAGTAAGAAGTCAGACGTAAACTGAGACACAGAAAACTGATACTTTTCCTCATTTGAAAAAGAGTCACATATTACATTCAACATTACATATATTATATTATATATAGTTTCACCGGCACGTGCTCGGAGGTGGTTACCAAAAGAGGAAACATTTGAAATTTGATAGTTGACATGTGAAAGACAAGTTTAAAATTTTTGAAGTTTGACAGAGAAAAGGCAAGGTTACCAAAAGGCACACCACAAAACATGACCAACCCATAACCGAAGTACAAACTTGACCCTGGGTACAGTGCTGCCACTCACTCCCAACTGACGTGAGTAGTTTTCGACAGCCTCAGCACTGCGCCCAAACTCCACCACTACCTGTTACTTGGGGGAACTGGAGGAATCAGCTCCAATTTCAGAATGTAATTGTAAATGTTACTGAGGTTGTTGAGATCAGACTTTTTATTCATGTTGTTGGTATTCCTTTTGATGAAGAACATTTCTTTAAACAACCGTCATTGCAAATTGCTTTCAGTATACAAAACTTCAACTTCCTCATAGTTCATTGTGTGTTTTGTGCTGATGACATGTTCAGCAGGTGCACAGGTGGCTCTCTTAGTGTTACAATCACTTTTGTGTGACGTTAAGCGACCAGATAGATTTCTAGAGGTCTGCCCAATATATGTCCTGCCACATATATATATATATATATATATATATATATATATATATATATATATATATATATATATATATATATATATATATACATATATATATATAATATATATATATGGTAGAACTGAGGAACCGCTATCTCAGTGGTCAACACACACGGCACAGGCGACCATGCCTCCGGTATAATTATTTAACTTTAACTTTGAAAGTGTATATTCTATGCCAATATCATATAAAAATCACCACGAGAGGGTTAAAAATTCACACTTCTCAAAATAAATAGATTTTTCATATATATCTCAATGTAAAACGCCTCCCATCATCATCTTACGAATTCACCTCTTTTGTATATATTTATACATAGAATTGTATCAATCACGGCTCCGGCGAAGTTGCCAGATCTAGTGATCCCTTCCACAAGGCCACTTATGGTAGTGGGAAGTCAATTCGTTCGTGGTACCTATTTTCCGAATGATTTGCTGGTGAGATTTGATGTGGTATTCCTTTTCACAAATGTATCAATAAATGAAACTTTGAACCTGATCAGCATTTCTATTGGGATATTTCAGTGACAGAATCTATACAATATACCAATAATTGGTGATATTTCTTCTCTGAGGTTCAGAATATGACTAGTCCAAGACAGGGTTAGATCAATGATTAATCCCAGAAATTCAACATTTTTTGTAATTTCTATTTTCGAATTGTTGAAAATGAGTGTTTGGTTCAGAGTAGGTGATGTTCTCTCAGATATAAACAAAAAACTTGATTTCAGGAAATTCAGAGACAATTTATGAAAATTCAGCAATAGTGTAATAATGCTGAGATAACTTTCCATTATATTTCTGATCTGATTATATTTAAGTGAACCGAGGTAGTGTATATATATATATATATATATATAGAAGAATCCTTTCAATATTCGGGTGTGCAGTGAACAAGAAATTGAAACAAAGTGAACTCTTTATTCTGTTCAAGCTTTCGAGTATTTATTGGCTTTTCGAAAGCTTGAACAGAATAAAGAGTTCACTTTGTTCCAATTCCTTGTTGACTGCACACCCGAATATTAAAAGGATTCTTCTTCAACTTAGACAGTCGTCTAACCTTCTCACACATTTTATATATATATATATATATATATATATATATATATATAGAAAGAGAGAGAGAGAGAGAGAGAAAGAGAAAGAGTGGGACCAAGAATGGAGCCTTGACGTACCCCACATGATATGTTCCTTATCCTCCAATCGAATTTTCCCATAAATACAATGGTTCTCTGACTTTGAAATAATTTTGAAAACAATAATTAACTTTACCCCTGATACCCATTTTTTGAGTTGTTAAGTAATATTTCGTGGTTAACAGTATCGGAGGCTTTGCAAAGTTTCAATGATAAGAGTCCTGTCTAAGCAATTCGAAATGGAAAAGCAAATTATTGAAAATAGGTTGGCACTAGAGAAAGCTAGGTTGAGCGAGGAATATGATTTTGGAGTTAGTAGTTCACACCAATCCGAAGATGACGAGATTACATCTGTTGATTCTAAAGTGAAAGTGCATAATTGGTTGCAAGATATCGACGGAAGTATCAAACGAACGTCAGGTAAGAGGTCGTTCCACAAAAGTCAATATGACAATAATAGTAATAGGTCTCATCTTGAAAATAGTACTGGGGCAAGGCGAAAACAGTATAGGGAGAATGAAGGAGTGTCAGGTGCAGAAATAAAGCAGTTACTGGCAAGACAATCAATCGACAAAGATTTACCAAATTTTTCTGGCGAAACTACCGAGTGGCCAAGTTTTTATCAACAATTTCTTTCATGATTTTAATGATTTCAGGTCTTTAACTCATTTTGCTGAAGATGTGTCAAATCTGGTTGTAACCCTGGAAACCATGGAAATGCAGAATTATCTAGAATGTCCACAACTTCTGGAAGAGATTTTACAAAAGTTACCCTATAATATGCAGCTTTCATGGGGTGAAAAGGTACTCGAGAGAAATGGTAGGAGCTCTTTGGGACAATTCAGGGACTGGATATGGAGAAAGTCAGAGGCAGCAAGCTACGCTCAATCAATGAATGTGGGTAAGCCTTCACAAAGTCAACCGTTTGGTAAGCAACATTCAAAAGAGAGATTCAAAACTGCTCTTGTCACTTCACAAGAAAAGAGTTCTTCAGTTAAAAAATGTATAATGTGTAAAGAGGAATCGATAGATGAATGCAAAACTTTTTTGGATCTCTCAATAGATAAAAAATGGGATTTTATCAAAAGTAATGGTGTATGCTTTTCTTGTTTGGGAACATCTCATAAAATCAAATTTTGTCGAAATGAAAAGAAATGTGGGGTGAACAACTGTGAAAAAATACATCATAAAAGTCTTCATAATATTGCATTTTATAAAGATAAAGAGGAAAAAGACATCGAAAGTCTGCAAGTAGTTGCCCATACAACAAAATCACTCGGTACGGAAATTTTATTGAAAATCGCACCTGTCATAATAAAATCTTGCCAAAAAGAACTTGAGATTTATGCGTTATTTGATTCATCAAATAGATCATCGAAGATCGAAGATTCATCGAAGCTTCAGCTTCGACGGTTACTCTTCTAGATCAAGATTTAGCGGATAAGTTAAACATAGTTGGAGAAGAAACAGAATTAGGTTTGAAGTGGACTCATAAAGATACATGTAGGAGATTATTCTCAAGAAAAGTCAAATTTGAAATCGCAAACAAGGATAGGAGCATATTTTATAGGATGGAAAATGTTTTTACAGTGAAAGACTTGGATCTTCCTAGACAGACGGTTGATGGAAGAAGAATGGAAGAAAAATGGAGTCATCTGAGACATATCGACTTTGCAAGTATGATTGAAGCAAACCCACAGCTATTGATAGGACAAGACAACTGGGATCTCATCACTAGCCGAGAAGTAATCGAGGGTCCGAAGAATTCTCCTGCATTGTCGAATACAAAACTGGGTTGGATAGCACATGAGAATTTGAGACAATTCAGAAGTAGGGTGGATGACAATATTGTTCTTCACATTTTCCATAATCCAATGAGCTGTGATGAAGAATTACATGAAGAAGTGAAGAATTATTTTTCAACGGAAACTTTTGGAGTCAAGATTTCTGAAGCTAGGTTAATAAGTTCAGAAGATAAAAGAGCAATAGAGATCATTGAATCAGTTTCAAGAAGAATAGGTGATGGAAAGCGGTGGGAAACTGGTTTATTATGGAAAGAAGATAGTGCAAACTTACCAGAAAGTAAGAATAAGGCATTTCAAAGACTTCAGTATATAGAAAGAAGAATGGAAAGGGATTTTGAATTTGCTACCAGTTATAGGCAAAAAATACAAGAATATTTGGACAAAGACTACGCAGAGGAAGTGGCAGATGAAGAGAAAGGATCAAGTAAGGTATGGTATTTACCACATTTCGGAGTCATGAATGAGAACAAACCTGGCAAGATGAGGTTCGTCTTTGATGCGGCTGCTGAGGTGGAAGGAAAGTGTTTAAATGACTTTTTACTCAGGGGACCTGACCTATTAAATTCTCTCGTAGGTATTATATTCAAATTCAGAGAGAAAGATATAGCTTTCACGGCAGATATACGGGATATGTTCCATAGGATCGTCATCAGGAAAGAAGATCGTAGTGGACAACGATTTCTCTGGAGAGCCAATCCCAATGAAGAGCCCAGCACCTACGAAATGAAAGTGATGATTTTTGGTTCTGTTGGTTCACCTTTTTCGGCGCAATATATCAAGAATCGAAATGCATTAGAGTTTCAGAATGAATATCCTCAAGCTGTGGATGGAATACTCAACAGGCACTATATGGACGATTATCTTGACAGTGTGTCCACGGAAGAAGAAGCTGTTCGTCTCATAAAAGAGGTCATTTTCATCCATGAAAACGGAGGGTTCGAACTCAGGAGTTGGGTATGCAATTCTAATGAAGTTTATAGGCATATTCCGGAAGAACTAAGAGGTGATGAGAAACTTCTGGAAGAAAGCAACAATATGTCACAGAGAATTCTAGGATTGAAGTGGATTCCATCATCCGACCATTTGACTTTCTCGTTAAATTCCATCAAGATTGCGAAAATGTTTTCAGAAGCAAGAAATCCAACAAAAAGGGAATTTCTTGTTGGGGTTTATTGTTTGTGGAAATAGTTGAATGACAGTTTTTGTCAACAAGTAGAAATAAATCCGTTCAAAAAGTGAGAAAGTTTTTTGCATTAATTTCATCAAAAATATATCAGGAGCCATAAACATTGCGCTGGTCTTCTTGCGAATCTGCTAATAGTGCACATTTTAGGTAAATATAAACAGGGCGGGGGGTCTCAGGTAGGTTTTTTGCGCACCTGTCATTTCTGCCAGACGGTTTGGTTATTTGTGAGCTCGACGGTTACTCTTCTGTCGATTGCGGTAGTCTAGTGGAGGCGGGTGGGGACTCTGTCTGGGGTTTTCTCGGTCTTTGTCGCCGGTGGGCATTTTGTGCTGGTCCTTAATGTTTTTACAGTGAAAGACTTGGATCTTCCTAGACAGACGGTTGATGGAAGAAGAATGGAAGAAAAATGGAGTCATCTGAGACATATCGACTTTGCAAGTATGATTGAAGCAAAACCGCAGCTATTGATAGGACAAGACAACTGGGATCTCATCACTAGCCGAGAAGTAATCGAGGGTCCGAAGAATTCTCCTGCATTGTCGAATACAAAACTGGGTTGGATAGCACATGGGAATTTGAGACAATTCAGAAGTAGGGTGGATGACAATATTGTTCTTCACATTTTCCATAATCCAATGAGCTGTGATGAAGAATGACATGAAGAAGTGGAGAATTATTTTTCAACGGAAACTTTTGGAGTCAAGATTTCTGAAGCTAGGTTAATAAGTTCAGAAGATAAAAGAGCAATAGAGATCATTGAATCAGTTTCAAGAAGAATAGGTGATGGAAAGCGGTGGGAAACTGGTTTATTATGGAAAGAAGATAGTGCAAACTTACCAGGAAGTAAGAATGAGGCATTTCAAAGACTTCAGTATATAGAAAGAAGAATGGAAAGGGATTTTGAATTTGCCACCAGTTATAGGCAAAAAATACAAGAATATTTGGACAAAGACTACGCAGAGGAAGTGGCAGATGAAGAGAAAGGATCAAGTAAGGTATGGTATTCACCACATTTCGGAGTCGTGAATGAGAACAAACCTGGCAAGATGAGGTTCGTCTTTGATGCGGCTGCTGAGGTGGAAGGAAAGTGTTTAAATGACTTTTTACTCAGGGGACCTGACCTATTAAATTCTCTCGTAGGTATTATATTCAAATTCAGAGAGAAAGATATAGCTTTCACGGCAGATATACGGGATATGTTCCATAGGATCGTCATCAGGAAAGAAGATCGTAGTGGACAACGATTTCTCTGGAGAGCCAATCCCAATGAAGAGCCCAGCACCTACGAAATGAAAGTGATGATTTTTGGTTCTGTTGGTTCACCTTTTTCGGCGCAATATATCAAGAATCGAAATGCATTAGAGTTTCAGAATGAATATCCTCAAGCTGTGGATGGAATACTCAACAGGCACTATATGGACGATTATCTTGACAGTGTGTCCACGGAAGAAGAAGCTGTTCGTCTCATAAAAGAGGTCATTTTCATCCATGAAAACGGAGGGTTCGAACTCAGGAGTTGGGTATGCAATTCTAATGAAGTTTATAGGCATATTCCGGAAGAACTAAGAGGTGATGAGAAACTTCTGGAAGAAAGCAACAATATGTCACAGAGAATTCTAGGATTGAAGTGGATTCCATCATCCGACCATTTGACTTTCTCGTTAAATTCCATCAAGATTGCGAAAATGTTTTCAGAAGCAAGAAATCCAACAAAAAGAGAAATTCTGAAAACGGTAATGTCTTTTTATGATCCTCTAGGACTACTCGCACACCATGTCATCAGAGCAAAAATTCTTCTGCAAGATATATGGAGAAGTGACATAGGTTGGGATGATGAAATAACACACAATCAGAACATTAAATGGAGAAGATGGATTGATGCCGAGGTGTTATGCATTGAATTTCATTTCTGATTTTAATTTACAGCTCCACATCTTCCGCGATGGAAGCGAGCAGGCGTTTTCAGCAGTAGGCTATTTCAGATTTGAGAAGAACAAAAAAATTCAAGTCTCTCTGGTTATGGCAAGGACGCAAGTAGCACCGCTGAAACCTATAACAATTCCACGCTTAGAACTTCAGGCCGCTGTAATGGGTTCGAGATTGGCAGGTACTATACGAAAAAAACACTCATTCATGGTGAATCAAACATACTTTTGAACCGATTCAAAAACTGTTTTATGTTGGCTGAGATCAGAACCAAGAATTTTCAAAACATTCATCACACATCGAGTGGGCGAAATTCAGGAGAATACGAGAATCCCTGACTGGCATTGGATTTCCACCAATATGAACATAGCAGATGAGGCTACAAGAGATACCAAGGAGATAAATCTACAGATAAGTAGTCAATGGTTTCAAGGTCCTGAATTTTTATATTACAATGAAGAATTCTGGCCGAAAGAAGAAACGAAAAGAGA
The DNA here is from genome assembly GCA_032362365.1 of Zygogramma bicolorata. NCBI lineage: Eukaryota > Metazoa > Arthropoda > Insecta > Coleoptera > Chrysomelidae > Zygogramma > Zygogramma bicolorata. The sequence continues at coordinate 790,350 of JAVJAQ010004681.1, read as the reverse complement.
TAAAGACAAAGTCATTCAAGAAAATCCAGAGACCTTCGAACTCAAAAATGAATTTATTTTATTAATAGTTCCGGAGAAAATAGAGTACCTACCCGACATCACAAGATTTTCTGACTACATGAAGCTGATAAGGAGTACAGCTTATGCTTTCAGATTCCAACATAACATCAAGCAACTTGGAAAAAACTTACAAAAGCAGGAATTAACAATTGAAGAATTGAAGAGAGCAGAAAATATTTGGTGCAGGAAAGTACAAGAGGATTGTTTCTCAGAAGAAGACCGTCTTTTGATGAAAACAAACCTGTACAAAAATCCAGCAAACTTTATCAACAGTCCCCATATTTAGAAAATGATGTAATTTATTTGGGAGGAAGAACAGATAACTCCACAGAACTTCCGCCACAGACAAAAAGACCAATCATTCTCGATAACAAGCATGCATATACAAAATTACTTGTTCAATTTTACCATTCAAAGAACAATCATTCAGGTCTACAGTTGACTTTGAACGAAATAAGACAAAGATTTTGGATATTACAAGCGAGAAAATTGGTAACAAAAACAATAAAATTCTGCAATTTTTGTCAGTTAAGGAGAAGAAGACCTCAAGTTCCTGTAATGGGAAAATTCCTGAACAACGACTTCAAAGACCACCTAGGGCATTCACATACACAGGTATGGATTATTTCGGACCTATGGAAGTTTCAATTGGACGCAGGAAAGAAAAAAGATATGGGGTAATCTTTACATGCCTTTCAATAAGAGCTATCCATAAGGAACTCGCTGAATCTCGATCTTAGCGATCAGAAGATTCATTTCTAGAAGAGGTCATCCTTTATCAATTTGGAGTGACAACGGTTCGAATCTTACCTCAGCAAATAAAGAGTTGAAAGAAGTCATCAGGGAATTGGACGCAAACTTGATCAAGAGGAAGATGGTTTGCCAAGAAATTGATTGGAAATTCATTCCACCAGGGAGCCCACACATGGGGGGAGTTTGGGAGCGTATGGTACGATCGGTCAAGGATGGATTGAAGAAAATTTTGAAGGAGAAATCACCCAGACAAGAAGTGCTCCTGACCTTACTAGCTGAAGTGGAACATACCGTGAACAGTAGGCCTCTTACATATGTCCCTTCGGATGGGGATGATGTTGAAAGTCTTACACCGAATCATTTCCTCATAGGAACATCTAGTATAGCAAAGCCACCTATAACCTTCGATGTCAATGAAATGAATTTCAACCTGAAAAAACATTGGCAATTTTCACAACAACTTGCGGAAAATTTCTGGAACCGTTGGCTAAGAGAATATTTACCAACACTCACTAAAAGGTCTAAATGGTTCCAAGAGAAGAAAAATCTACAAAAAGGAGAAATTGTGATAGTCATGGATAACAAACTACCAAGAAACAATTGGCCATTGGGTAAAATTGTTGAAGTGCACCCCGGAAAGGATGGCAGAGTACGAGTTGTAGATATCAAGATTCAAAACAGCATTTATCGCCGCCCTGTTGCCAAGCTGTGCCCAATTCAGTTTCTGGAAGGATGTATTCAAGACTAGTTCGTTGTCTGAATACAGGGGGGAGAATGTTGGGGTTCATTGTTAGAATTATAAATCACTTTGTATTCATATATGAAATAGTTGAATGACAGTTTTTGTCAACAAGTAGAAATAAATCCGTTCAAAAAGTGAGAAAGTTTTTTGCATTAATTTCATCAAAAATATATCAGGAGCCATAAACATTGCGCTGGTCTTCGAGCGGATCTGCTAATAGTGCACATTTTAGGTAAATATAAACAGCTTTGCAAAGTTTCAATGCTAAGAGTCCACAATTATGATTTGATTCTATTTTCAATTGAATGTTACTGACAAGATCCAGAGCAGACTCAGTATCACTGGATCTAGGGAAGCCATATTGACCTTTATATAGGAATTGCATTTTTTCCAAATAGTTTATCAAACTTTTATGCATTATTTTTCCAAAACTTTCGATAATATTGGAAGCATCGAAATCGGTCTATAATTAACAATCAAATATCTTTTCCCGTTTTTGAAAATGGGCAATACTTTGTCAATTTTGCACTCATTTGGAATTAATCCAGATTCAAAAGATGAATTTGTTGAATAATTGAGAATGGGTGCCTAATCTGATTCAACTCATTTGATCACTTCAACAGTTATTCCGTCGAATCCTGGGGATTTTTTGTTGTCCAATTCAGCGATGACCTTTTCGATTTCTTGAATACTTGAAGGTTCTGAAAGCATTGACTGGAGACTTGAAATTCCTGATGTTGCATTCGAAAATTCATTCTTGTAGTATTCTTCCTTGGCCCTTCTGATGTGTTGTTCAACTGTTTTGTTATAATCGTTGTCGTTATTGATGAAAATTACTTTATTTGGGTATTTTTTTTCTTGCAAATTGATTGATGTCAACTTAATCAGGAGTGCATTGTCTTTAATGAACCATGGTTTATTATCTGTTTCCATTTTTATGCGATGCTCTGATGAGCTCTATTCGAAAGTTTTGATGATTTTCATGTAAAGTTCATCTGGATCTTTATAGTGATTGATGGAGTCATTCAGTTCATTCAGTCTTTTCCCCAAGTTTTCAATATCAAACTTTATGATCGCTTTTTGCATATATTGTTTTTCAGTTTTGGTTGTTTTGATTTATACATCAGTAATGATCTTACCAAAGCAGAAAGGAACATCGGATTCTTGTATGACAATGAACGAGAAAGAAATATTTGATAACCAAGATCAACATAATTTAGTAACAATAAGGTGGATTCATACTCATCCTACGGAAACAGCATTTCTTTCAAGCGTTGATCTTCACACTCATTGTTCCTATCGATTACTGATGCCCGGAGCTATTGTAATAGTATGCTCGCCAAAATATAATGAAACTGGCTTAATTAAATTAACCTCAAACTGTCCAAAGAGTGGATTTCATTCACATCACTCGGATCCACACCACTTTTCAAAGTTGCTGAACAAGTTGCCCGAATTGAGAACGGTGCACCATCAGAAGTTTTTGATTCACGTAACGCTTAACTATTCTGTAGTATATATGTTACGTCCTCGCAGTCCTTATGGACTTATAAAAAATATAGTTTCTCAGTAGTAATACCTTATTGCAACATTGTTGCACGATAAACAGAAAATGCTTTCTTGGCAGTCAGTTGTTGGCGACGCAGATAACGGAGTGCTGGGAAGAATTCGTATGTGACTTTGAGAAGTCAGTTTCATTCAGTTCTTCGTTGAGGGAAGTTTCATTAAGTTCTTTGTTGAAGACACAAGTTTCAGTAAGTTTTTCGTTGAGGAAAGTTTCATTTTAGTTCCTCGTTGAAGAAAGATTCATTTGGTCCCTCAGACATTTAAGTCCTTCAGTCAAATATTCAAATGAAGTCAAAAGCAACAAGTTAGAAGAGTTTCCTAACAATTGAAACTCGAATAAAAATATTTTTTAAAACATTCTCTTTGATTCCCAAGTTATAAAAGTGGCGCAGTCGTGAACGGATCCAAACATTGACAAAAAACTGTCGAAACAAAACAGTGGTGAACGGATTAAGAAACACAGCGGTTGAAGAAACCAACGTGAAAAGCTCCAACGTACGAGTCCCAGCGACAACTCCTGGCTCATCGAAGAAAAAAAGACGTGATCGAGTTCCAGCGGCCCCTTTCCTGGTTCCTCGAGACGCAGACGAGGAAAGAAAAAAGAAGCGGAGGCGTACTTGTCCCAGCGGCACCTTTCCTGGTACTTGACGACTTCACGCAACAAAGAAAAGGAAGAACAATCAACGGAAGAAGTGAGGCGAGCCTGCATGAAGTTTCTTCTCCTCGTCATTGCTCTGTAAGTTATTGTTTCTATCCAAAAACAGGTGAATTGAGGCATATTTTCCTTATTCCCACCCCGAAGAAAGAAAGAAAAATGGCAAACGAAAACGGAGGTTTTTCATTAAAAGAGTTGAGAGACATGATTCCACAATACGATGGAGATCAAGCAACTTTAAATGACTTCATTGAAGCATGTAACTTTGTATCAGCAAACGTAGATAAAAATCAAGTCAATGCACTTATTTTCATAATAAAAAGCAAACTGACTGGTAGGGCTAAAAGGTTCATTTACAGCAGACAATTACAAACATGGAAAAACATAAGAGAATTATTGATAGGTCACTACGGAGATTGTAGAGATACGGAAGGATTATTGAGGGATTTAACTTCATCATTTCAAAAAACTAATGAAACTCCAAGATCTTTTGTTCAAAGAATAGAAGACTTGTTAACAAAATTAAGAAACAGTGTAGCTCTTGATCAAAATCTCAACGTTCAAGAAGAAGCAGCATTGAATAGATCACATGAAGAGATTGCACTAAAAACAGTTTTAGCAGGGCTAAACGAGCCTTTTGGTTCTGTGATACGCTCACAAGGACCACAAACTCTAGATGAAGCAGAACAATTTCTAATTGAAGAAGAAAACATTGCATATCTGAAAAATTTCAGAATTTCGAAACAAACGGTTTCAAAACCAAACAATACAAATAAACCATATCCAAAAGAAAATTATGGGTATAACAATCGTGTAACTAACAGTCAACAAATACAAAAATTTTGTAATTTTTGCAAAATACCAGGTCATACAAACTCAAATTGCTACAAAAATAAAAATTTGAATCGAACTGATCAAATGAATCAGAACTCAAATTCGAATAGAAATATTCCAAGTACATCAGGTACTCAACAACGAAATAATATAATACAACAGAATAGACCGTCAGTCATTCAGAAAAATACAAGTGAAAATAGAACGCAAAACAACCCCGTGAAACATTTAAACTGCATGGCGGAATCGAGTCTAGCGGGTGCTATGGTTCTGGAAAATTCATGCATACCCGAAAATCAATAACAGAATCAACCGGAGATCGAACAGGATTTCGCACAGAACGAAATCACATATTTACAGCAGAACGACGAAAAAGAGATATAAAGGATAGACAGGGAAATACATTTCTAGTAGACACAGGCGCACCAATTTCACTCATGAAAATTGATGTAGCACAAAAATTTATAAAGAAAAATCCAATGAGAAGATTGAACGAAGAAAATTTTTTAATTTTTGGAATAAATAATCCTCGAAGTGATACAAGAATAACTCAAAGTATAGACATAAATGTAGGTCAAAAAAATCTAATGCATAGATATTACATAATTAATTTTGATTTCAACTATTGTTTCTATCCAAAAACAGGTAAATTGAGGCATATTTTCCTTATTCCCACCCCGAAGAAAGAAAGAAAAATGGCAAATGAAAACGGAGGTTTTTCATTAAAAGAGTTGAGAGACATGATTCCACAATACGATGGAGATCAAGCAACTTTAAATGACTTCATTGAAGCATGTAACTTTGTATCAGCAAACGTAGATGAAAATCAAGTCAATGCACTTATTTTCATAATAAAAAGCAAACTGACTGGTAGGGCTAAAAGGTTCATTTCCAGCAGACAATTATACAGGCGCACCAATTTCACCCATGAAAATTGATGTAGCACAAAAATTTATAAAGAAAAATCCAATGAGAAGATTGAACGAAGAAAATTTTTTAATTTTTGGAATAAATAATCCTCAAAGTGATACAAGAATAACTCAAAGTATAGACATAAATGTAGGTCCAAAAAATCTAATGCATAGATATTACATAATTGATTTTGATTTCAACTATGATGGACTTGTAGGTATCGATTTTCTCGAAAAAATAAAAGACATTCCATTATATTGTGATGATATAAATTAAAAACAAGTAAGTTCAATCATAACAATTCCAGCGAGAACAATTCAAACTGTTGAATCAATTTCCAACAATAAAAACTTGAAAGAAGGAATTTGTCCTGAAATAAAAATAACTGAAGGTGTAAAAATACCAAATTGTTTCGCGAAAATAAACGAAAACAAGAAATTCATAACAACAATTGTGAATTTTTCAGAAAGAGATCAAAGTATCAAAACATTCCCAATTGAACTTGAAACAATACAGAAAAAAAATGTGAGGGAAATATTCAAATAAATATTTTCCAAAGTAACGACCGTGAAGAAAAAATTATTTCAGAATTGAGAATAGAACATTTGAACGATGAAGAAAAAAATGAAATAGTAAGTTTGTGTTTGAAGTACAAAGACATATTTTTTTTAGAAAATGATAAGCTTACGTTTACAAATCAAGTAAAACATGAAATAAACACTCAAGGAAAAAGTCCTATTGCAGTAAAAAATTATAGATATCCTTATGTACTGAAGCAAGAAGTGAAAAATCAAATTGAAAATTTATTAGAACAGAATATAATCAACGAGTCCATGGAACAGTCCAGTATGGGTAGTCACGAAAAAGTTAGACTCAAGCGGAAAATAAAAATTTCGAATGGTTATTGATTTCAGAAAGTTGAATGAAATAACAAAAGGAGACAAATATCCACTTCCTAATATAAATGAACTGCTAGATCAGTTAGGAAAATGTAAATATTTCAGAACACTAGATCTCGCATCTGGGTTTCACCAAATCGAGATAGAAAAAAGAGATATTCCAAAAACAGCCTTTAGCGTAGACCATGGGCACTGCGAATACTTGCGTATGCCTTTTGGATTGAAAAATGCCTCAAGCTCATTTTCAAGGGCAATGGATAATACTTTGACAGGTTTACAAGGAGAAATGTGTATGACTTATATGGACGATATCATAGTCTATTGATCAAATTTGTCAGAACATATAAAACGACTAGAAAAGGTATTTGAACGATTGAAAGAGCCTAATTTGAAGATACAGCCATGTAAATGTGAATTTTTGGGAAGAGAAGTACAATATTTAGGGCACGTAGTAACAAAGGATGGCGTAAAACCGAATCCTATGAAAATTGAAGCTTTAATTAAGTTTCCAGTTCCAAAAAATCAAAAAGGAATGAAGTCATTCTTAGGTTTGACAGGTTATTATCGCAGATTTATTAAGAATTACTCAGAAATGGCTAAACCTATGACAAATCTATTAAAGAAAAATAAAGAATTTAATTTTGATGAAAAATGTATCAATTGTTTTGAAAAAATGAAGAAATGTTTGATAACAGCACCAATTAACAATATCCAGACTTTGAAGAGGAATTTTTACCAACATGCGATGCAAGTAATTTTGCGATAGGTTCAGTACTATCACAAGGCGAAATAGGAAAATATTTACCGATAGCGTATCCATCAAGAACATTAAATAGCGCAGAAACACGTTATTCAACTATAGAAAAGGAATTATTAAGTATAATTTGGGCAGTAAGACATTTCAGGCCTTACTTATACGGGAGACGACTTAAAATCCTCAGTGACCATATGCCACTGAAATACTTATTTTCTATAACAAATGCAAATTCCAGATTGATGAGATGGAAGTTACAACTAGAAGAGTATGAATATGAAATAGATTATAAACCTGGGATACACAACAGAAATGCTGATGCTCTCTCAAGAATAAAAATAAATGCTTCACTAGAAAACTCAGAAAGTTCAGATTCAGAAACAGAAACAGGTTCAGAAAATGAAGAAAATAAAATAAAATAAAATAAACTAGAAATCTTTTTAAAAAGCAAGTTCAAATTGTGATATTTGCTACTTACATAACCTAAAGTGCGTGGAAAAAGTAAAATAAAATTCGCGAGTGCCGTGGAAAGGACGCGTATGATGACTTAGCAATGGTAGTTATTTATTGAGGAGGTTGTTTTTTGGCAAGATTTTGGTGAATAGAAAATTTTTTACCGGCATTCATAAAATCATTAAATTGTAAAGGAAAACTACATAAACTGAGCAAAATCCAAGTTATATCCGCTCAAGAAAGGTTCACTATAGCAGAGTAGTAAAATTTTCACCTGAAAAGCAGTCCCAGAGAAAAAAATCCTGGCTAAAAAAACTTCACCATTCCAGACCACATCGTCTCCTGTACTTTGCCAAGGTATTTATTCCATATCATCATCTGTGGAAAACTTCATTGAATTTTCGAAGTATTTATTTGAAGCCTGAGCTATCATCAGTTTTCTTCGAACATTTAAAATCGTGCTAACCAAATAAACTTTCATTTCCTCGCACCAATCTTCAAGAGAACTTTCTCACGCCTTTCCTTGAACTCTTCCTAAATTTTAATATCCTCTTTTGGATAACTATTCATATTCTTTTGTAAATATCTTTATTCATAATTGTAAAAATTTTCAACATAACCAAAGAATAATTTTCACATTTCTTCAACAGTACGTTCAGAAATCTATCCCGAGCAGAACTTTCCCAAGTTTGTTGAGTATTTGATAGAGTGCGTTCCATTCACAGCCTGACTCGGAACTTCAAATTCTTTGGTTATTAGCATTCAGTTAAACTTGATATTAGCAAGCCTATAGATGAGTTATCTAGCGCAGAGTAGGTAAACATAAGAACCACATTTGGGGAATATCACAATTCACTGCGTGTCTTTTGAAATTTGATGAAATAAAAACATATTTTGAGTGTTTGAATATTTGAACCTTTATTTATTTGTATAAATATAACCAACAAAATATTTGGCGAACCCTTTCCTGGAACCCAACCTGAGAAAAGAGACTGCATGTTTCTTTGGCAACGACTGAGCTGCTGAAAACAAACTGAATTTTCATACAAAAGGGTAACAAGAGTAAGTAATTGAGCTAGCATATACATCAGAAGTACGTCTATAACCTATACTTTTCTACTTGTCTTGATCAATTACAAAACAAAAATAATATATACTCTTTCGGCTAGTCAGCCTTCCAAATTTGTCACCTTCCCTTTTTCAAATAGCATATTCGGAATTAATTCGATTAAGGGGGTTGATGCTATTGAATCAGCATTAATAACGGGATTTGTACTTGCTTGAATATTTTCAATCATTGCATTTTCTGCCAAAAATAATCTCTGACTCGTAGAAGTCTTCAATTCTGTGGTTTCTGAGGAATTGTTTGAACTTGATGTACTATGTTCCTCTTATTCCTTGATTTCGATTTCCTCTGTATTCTGAAAGTTTTTTCAGGGGTTTCCTCCCCTGTTACTACTTCAAATGGTGTTCGAATTTTTCCTTGTCCACCTGCTTTATCGCTATCGCTTCATTGTTTTGAGCATCTCATCAGGTGAAATAGATTAACTTTCCGGGGATGATTCGGCACTGTATTTTCTCTCTTCAATTTTTGAGATTTTACTCTCGCCCTGGCTACCAATTGACCGGCTCCTCATTTCACCGGCCTCCGCTGCCTGAAGGTTGTTGCTCATACTTTTGAGATTTTAAAGAATTTCGAAATCAATTTTTTTTCTTTCAGAATGATCTTCTGTCGTTCGTTTCTCCGGGGTGAATCATGTGGTTGTGTTGGATATAACGGCTTGTGACGGGGACCGTGCCCATTCTTGAAGAAATATTTGGTATATATTTTTTCAGAGGGATTTTTGTTATCTCTCTTCGGAATCGTAAGTATACTCATGTGAGCATTTGTTGATGGGTAGCTTCAGATATTCCAGAAAAGATAAGCACGAGTAAAATTGCTGATAACGGCACATACGAACACGCCAGCTGCTCGGTTGTGACTTGAATAAATCAAGAAAATGAAAATATTTGTTTGGTCGGAGATTATTTGACTCCTGTTATACTCGAAAAGTCTACTGATGTCGATACTTCATACTACCTAATTGTGCTAGGTTGTTCAAGAGCATATTCAGATAATGACACCGCGCCAGCTGCAGTAGGATCTCACACGGGCGAATCTTATAAAATTATTAGATCGCGACCGACATTTTCGAATTATCAAATAGTATTTGGAGTACCTAACCTCTTCACTGAACTTCATTTCACATCCACCGGACTAACAAATGAGAAATTAAAAAATCATGTCAATATTGAAACTTGAAATAGCATTGTTGATATATGTGTATGTCCTATTTCTATGTTTTTTTTTTAATTTTTTATATGCAGATTCACACGAGAGGTAAGCCCTCTAATGTTCAAAGAACACCGCGTGAATCAAGGGACGAATTAACATTCACTTTGAATTTCTGAAGTTTGTAAACCTCAGGAAATTCTTCTTTTGGCAAGGAGTTTCAAAGCTCAGCTGTTCCATTGAAAGAAGATCCCTGAGCAATCATTGATAAGAAGCAGAAACAAAGTGGACGCCGGCACTGAACCCTGTGGAACACCTGCATTTATTGGAGGAATATCAGATGATATTTCATCAACAACCACATACAGAGACCTATCAGAAAAAAAAACTCTTCAACAAAGCACACAACTGAGGAGGCAAACCATAACACTGCAGTTCAGAAAGGAGACTCCGATGCCAAACTTGATCAAACGCTTTTGAAATATAGAGAGCAACAGCTGTCGTTTATCCGAATTCCTCGATTGAATGCTGCCAAATATGAGAAACATAAGCCAATAAGTCACTGGTTGATCTCTGATGGCGAAATCCGTATTGTCGATCATCAATCATTCATGATTTCTCTGGATATTTCATGAGCTTTATATTGATTGCTTTTTCCATGGCTTTGGAAATGATAGAAAGCAATGCAATTGGTCTATACCCAGACGGCACAATAATATTGCATGAATATCCTATGCACATCCCAGTGGAATATTGGAATATGTCAGGAATATCCCATATCCCTCAAAACATATGATATGCATATTCCATGGATATTCAAAGTCTCCATGAAACTTATTCCAGGAATATGTTTTGATATCCCAACATTTGTTTATGGCATATGCAACAGATATGTTTTCTTGCCCTTGAAATATATGCCAGGAATATATTTTCTGTACTGCATAACATAAATGCTCTCTTTGACCGTAATAGCAGAAAGAAAACACACATCAAGAATAAAAAAATATAGGTGAACAGAAAAATGTTTATTGAAAAAACTCGAAAAACAGTTAAGTAAATAGGAACTCTAGATATATCACCAAGAACTTTGGACTCATCTTCTGAGACACAAGTATTCCCAACCATATTACTTGGTGAGTGATGATCATGCATCAATTCAGTAATGATTCTTTGGTTTGCTGGTAGAGTCAAGGACTGCATTATCACAGTATCAGAACTATTTACTGTTTCTTCAGCGCTCTGGTCATTCTTTGACGATTCAGAAATTTTCTGCTCTTCAGCAAAATTGTCTCGAGAAATCAACAATGTGTGATCAGTCAATCTCTTCTCAAAAAACATTTCTTCATTCTGTTACAGGGCAAAACACAGACTGTAGGTGAATGAGTCCCTTCACTTCTTTTTGATCGGACAATATTTATTGTCAAACACTGTGAGGGGGTTGAAAGTGCTACGACACTGAACACACACACCTTTCCACCCAAACAATTTCACTTGCCCAAAAATAACTATTGATACAACTATTCTATAATGGGTCAGTCCTCTTGATTACTTCTCTTCGATAATATGAAAAACTTTATTAATTTTCTCATTGTGAAACTGAACTGATAACTGATAGCGCCGATAGAGGGAATGCCGATTTAGTTTCAGACTACACCGCTCCAAATGCTCCAGGCTCCAGGGCTCCCAATTATAATTTCACTATTGCATGGTGGAATTTGACACTTGTCATTTTTCAACCAATGGTAAATCTGAAATGAGAAGCCCCGGAGCAACACACAAAATTAATGCTGCAAATTTTTGATCAAACACTTACATTGGACAAGATCACATGTTAAAGTCATTTGTCAAAAAACACATGAATCTTCGGAACGACCAATCAGATTTCGATTTCTCAAGCTGCGGCGCTCGGCGTAGATAATTGAAGATCTCAATTGGTTGAAATCACACATCAAATGTCGTACTTCGAAAATGTAATCATGCTTCAACTTTATTATTTTGTCTACGAACCTTGAAATACGTACTACAAGATTCTCTTGCTGATAGTTATGTCCCTGTCTCTCCCATGAAGTCAAGCATAGTGCCATTTCACTTTTTGCATGAAAGGTAGAATAGAATTATGTGGTACATGAAATACCACCCTGGTTGCCAGTTGAACTAGGAACAAGGATAAATGCGTATATGATAACAAAAGAAAACTCTCGATGTTACATTTTCAATTAACTAGTTTTTTTTTATTAGTGGAATATGCTACACAAATGCATTTTGAATATTCCCAGAATATTCGAATATCTACCTTTCTGCTCGATATGACATTCGAATATACCAGTAATATTCAATAAGAATATCAGATGGATATTCGTAAAAATATATTCCAGGAATATTTTTCATGGATATTGGATAAAACACATATTCATGAAATATTCCAGAAATATTGCAATGTCTACTGGAAAATGGGATGTAGGAGGGATATTCCAGGAATATTGGGTGCCGTCTGGGTAACTACAAGGTAAAGTTTTTTTTTCGTTTTTTAGGAACTGGCTGAATTCTTGCTGTCCTCTAGGACTTAGTAAAAACCCCTAGATTATATGAGAGGTTGAATAATTCGCAAAGTACTGGTGTCGATTCGGGGGCACATACTTCCAGAACAATTGCAGGGATTCCATTTTTCAGGTCCATTGAAATATTTCTTATAGTTTGTTGGTGAAAAATTATCTCAGGCATATGACTGTCGACAGGAGTGATATTCGAAGGATCTTTTCCAAAGGAGTACAGAGTAGGTACAATTTCCAGCAAACATATTTGCAAATATATTTGCTTTTTGTTGGGCAGTGGTGGCTTGTGATCCATCTACTTTAGTTCAAGAGGGAAATGAACTGGAAGTGAAATTTTTGGCGACAGCTTCAGCAAAAGACCAAAAAGAACGAGAACCGTTTGGACATTCAACAAGTTTTGATCGAATTTTCTGATTACGTGCTTCTCTAGCAGCTTCAATTGTTGCACTACAACTATTTCTTGCGTTAACATACTCAGATCTCGTTTTCAAACTGGGGTCTTGGCGCCAGCGATTGAATGCCGCTTGTTTTGATGTGACAGCCTTAGAGCAGTTTTTATTGAACCATAGTTTCTCAGACTGTGGTCTCTTTGTTTTGTACTACTTGGAATGAATGTTTCCATTCCCCGAATGATGGTATCAGAGATTTCTTGGGCACATAAAGTGGGATCACCGGATGAAAAACAGACCCTTCTCCAAGGAAAATCAGAGAAAAACATTCGAAACCGTGCCAGTCTGCTGATTTATAATGACAGACACGACGTGCGGGTAACTCACCACTCATTGGAGCCAAATAGGAACAAGTTTCTTAAATCAAAGTGTGATCAGAATTATTCAAGGGGGAGTGAATTTTGGTCTGATAAATATCAGGATGAGTGGTAAGAAACAAGTCCAGTGTATTGGCAATATGGTTATTCGTATCAGGAGTGGGTTGATCGATGAGTTGTTCCAGATCATTAGTAATAGCAAATGCCTCTGCCTGTCGTCCTCTTTCATCTTTTCTATTGGAGAATTTGAGCTATGAAGAATTATGTACATTGAAATCACTTAATATGGTGACCTCAGCTGTTGGAAGGTTTTCTTTGATGAAGTCGATTTTTTCCGATAAAAATTCGAATAGTCTGTCAAAAGAGTCATTGTTAGGTAATAACACAGAAAATTCGATCTGTTGATGATTAACAAGCTTAAACCACATCACGTCAAAATCTTTCGGTTTCAGCCCTTATTCGCGTTGGCACGATAAATCATTCCTAGAGTATAGACAAATACCACCTATGGAGCGAAAGCGAGAATATAATTCATAACCTGGATAAGGAATGTGTACATTATTCGTATATGAACTGACCTGAGTTTCAGTTAGAATAAGAATGTCACAAAGTGATAGTAAATCACATCATTGATATTTTTATTCATAACACGAATTTTACAATAATCGATTCTCAATACTCTTGATGAAGGTTCCCCCCGAGTACCTCCCACCCGGAAATCTGATTAGGGAAGTATTTCACTTTTGGAGTTTTTCACTCTGGGAGGCATTATCATCATTTTACAAATTCAATAGAATCTACCCCAGGGTTATTCTAATCCGACCCCATGACTTTCTCAACTGATAGTATTTTGAAATATTGGCTTTCCCATCAATTCTTTGACATCCTAAGTACGATAATGATTTTTTTCAAAGCAGTAGCAATGTCCTGAAATCTCAATACTTTGGGTTTTCTCTCCCCTGGAGAAAAAAAAAATAAATTCTTATATTATCTGTTTTTCGTGCGAATTGGTGTATTTGTCAGGTACGTAACTGCAAAATTTCGAAGAAGTAAAATTGACCATCTATTTCGTCAGTTACGTATCGAATGTTTTATGAATTTGGAGATCAAATCAGCAGAATATATCAAGAATTGGATATACTTTTCCTTGGCGATGTTTCGAAAGCTAATCCGCCCCCATTTTCTAGCCTTTAAAAAAATTTGTATTGAGATTGAAATAGTGGGTAGTGTCAAAAAGTGACAGTGAGATTTTTAATTCATCAATAACCATACTAGTGTTGGTCCTGACAAAACTTACTTCGAGTTAAATCTTCCCAGTTGAGTTTCTCTTTTCAGAAGAGGCATAAAATATTGATCTATAGTCACTGAATAAGTGGACATCTCTTCGTTCCCGTTTGATAAATGCAAGGAGCCTCTTTGAGTTTTTTTGCACTGTTCTGTTATGACATAAGTGTATTGATGTTATTTCATTCGACCATTTGTGTACCATTTGTTGACAATACGTGTTCAGCTCATTTCGAATCATCTATTTTTCGTCTTCTCAAGTTGTATTTATGTTCAGCTGTTCTTATTCCTGATATTGCCTTGATTTTCGACCACTATAAACACAGCCACATACAACTGGGATATTATCAACACAGATAATACTTAACAGCAAGTTTGTTGTTGTGTAGTTGATTCATACAAATGTTACGATGGTGAAAATTCCTGTCATCTGAGCTGTGTCGAAACCACAGTATTATGTTGTGAAAATCCAAGTGGAAATGATATTGAAACCAACGTATCAAATATGATAGGTACAATCAAATATTGGGTTTCCATTACGTTATATCCCAATATGTAAATTTTGATGAATACTATTTGCTCCAGTACCACTACAGCCCATGCCATCTACCGTCAACTGCATGAATCAAGCTATAATTGAAATTGACATTCCCAGGTTTCAGGGTACATTGTGTTTTCCTCACTTAGCCTAACCGATATTTCTGCTGATGATATAATTAATAAGTTCTAATGTGGAAGGTGTACCCAAATGCTTATTTTTCTATTTGAAATTGTGAAATAATCAAGAATCAGTCTGAAGTATCTTTTATTGAAAAGCTTTTTCTATCGTATCGCCTTTGATATTGTGGTGCTTCAAGAAGAGGTGGAGTTGATTTCATATTCAGTAAAATGGTACATAATATAGGAACACTGCACAGTGAAAGAGAAGAAGACGAATTTAGTACCTATTTTGAAATAAATGTTTTTCAATGATGAAATTTTTGATCTGCTAGTGTATCTGTCGAATCTTCATTCTGTTCAAAAAGATCCTAGTAAACCCATTTCAGTATCGAAAAATGAAATGGATCAGTCAGCACATATATTCATGCCTATTTATAACCAAACCAAAATGTACTGGGCACCAGAATTCCACTAATTACAGATGTAATGAGTAGTATTTGATTTCTACTGATGAAATCCTGCCTGCACATTATAATGAATATTTCCCTCATATATGAAATGTCCCATAAGAGCAATGCAATTATCGAAAACTTACATTGTTACATTGCATTGTATCAAGTCACCATAACAACACATTTGAAACCGTATCGCTAGACGTCAGTAAACAACACAAATAAATGTCAGATAGACTTAGACAAAAATAGAGAAACATTCCGCGTTCAGGTGAGTACTCCATACAATCGATAGAGGAAAGTGTGAATGAACAAAAAATTACATTTCCTTGAGAATTTCTTCATTCGTGAAATATTCCAATGAAAAACATTCGTGCATAAAAATGACCAGATAATTTTTATGCACTCGTGCAATCATTACCGATAAGAAAGACCGTGCTGAAGATCGAGTCTATGAATTTGGACCATCAATTGAAAATTTGAAAAAAAAATCAACAGCATACCTATGTTGTGACTGTTGTGTTCTATTTAAGGGTCGTACTTTTTTCTCACAGTTCAATCCTGAGGAACCTCATTAATGAAGCTACGAGACATTCCTTTCGTCTGACAATTTTTGTATTTGAATTGGGAAGAGAGAACCATGTCGAAATATTCCAGATGTCGGTGCCAGCTTGAATACTAATCTGGAGTTATTTGAAATAGTGTCATGAAATCAAAACAATTCTTCACTTTCTGATAACTGATTGTCATCTTCTCAGTTGATTGTACAACTATTAAACTCAAGCATATACAGTCTTGGTACTATCAGAAAAAAAATTTTTCAGGACTGACATTCACTTCAGACGAAGGAATGAAAATACGCGGCAGATAAGGTTTGGGAGAGCAAGAAGCAGATATTGGAGGATGTACGAGGAGAGCTGTGAAGTGGTTTGATAATAAATCCGTTACATTAGCATCTCCATTTGCTTGGTGATGTTTTTGAAGCTGATCTGCCCCCGTTTTCTACCTTTTTTGAAAATGTGTATTGAGGTTGAATTTTTGGTGGGTAGTGTCGAAATGTGACATTCAATTTATTGATTCATCAATAGCAATACTAGTGTTGATCGTGACAAAACCTACTTCGAATTAAATCTTCCCACTTGAATTTATCCTTTCAGAAGAGGCATACAACATTGATCTATACTATACTATAATTAGTTAACATGGCGACCGGTGTAGATGTATCCGTAATTTCGGAACTCAATAAACTGAAAAAAAGCGAACTAATTGACATAATAACTACACAAAACGTACCAAATGGTGTAAATAGTGAAATATTGTTGGACTTCATGGAAAAAATCGAATGGAAAGTGAAAGAAACGAAGGATACCCATATTCCTAGTGAAAACATAACCTCAAACCAAAAGGAAAAGGAACTTATAACAACAGTGCAACGACTGCAAGAAGAATTGCACACTCTCCAGAGACTACTGATGCACCTTGAAAAAAGAGCGTCAGATCAAGAAGATCTGATACTGATGTTGAAACAACTCAACAATTTTGATAATTTCATACAATCAGCGGCATCTATCCATGCTGATGTAAGTCAAGAAAACACTCGAAAATGAATAAATCAATATCGACCAGAAACCAAGCCATCTGCGTCAACACAAAAAACCCAAACAAGAGAAGAATTGAATACGGCAGACCAGCAAAAACACTTGATAACTAGCGACCATGTAAATAGTGCAAAGACCTTTTCGAAAACGAATAGTAAATAAAAGTTTACCAAAGCCAAATAATAGGCACGAATACTTCCCAATCTAGAATCAAAACACTTCCGAGATTAGGATACCTACATGTGTACCGGCTTCGTCCCGAAACATGTAAAGAGGAACTCGCAAAACATTGAGAAAAAACTGCTTCTGGTGTTGAATTCAACTGCGAAGAATGGAACAAGACATCTAGTTACGTCTCTTTCAAAGTGTCATATCCAATGAATCACATAAACACAGTGTATGATCCTGCGATTTGGCCAAATTGTGCTGTTGATCAGCGTTTCAAGTTCATAAAACGAAATTTTCAGGACAGGAGCCTCCAAAACCAGCATCAACTTCAACATGTTCATCTGATCTGAGGATGCTGCATATGAACGTTCAAATTTACGATGCAGAAAAACTCAAAGTCGTCTCCACAATTTAATATTTGAAAGATGTCAATACGGTAATTCAGTACATGTTTCGAACCTACATAGGTTCATCATCAGCTGAATTTACATTGAATTCTACAATGAAGGAAGAGTAATATGATATTGGTTGATAAATGAAGTATAAAATTTACTCACATGGAGATGAAAAAAAATTGGAAAATCACAGGGTGAAGTTCAAAAAGACATAAAAACTATTGTAGTCAAATTGTGATTAATTTGATATTAGGGGAATTTGGGACATCCCTAACATCATAAATACATTAAAGATTGGGAGACTTCACCATGTGATTTTCCAATTTTTTTCATCTCCATGTAAGGAAATTTTATACTTCATTTATCAACTAATATTATATTACTCTTCCTTCATTGTAAAATTCAATGTAAATTCAGCTGATGATGAACCTATGTAGGTTCGAAACATGTACTGAATCACCGTATTGACATCTTTCAAATATTAAATTGTGGAGACGACTTTGAGTTTTTCTGCATCGTAAATCTACTACACTCCACTTTGAGATACAATGGACTTCTACCACAGGTGAACGTTCAAAGTTTAAGTAATGAAATTGATCAAATTGTCATACTCAATCATGAAATTAAACCCGATTTTCCAAGTATAACTGAACACTGGCTAGAAGAAGATAAAATTGGAAATTTTAACATTCAGGGATATCATAATCTATCAAAATTTTGTAGAAAAGATCGCTTTCATGGTGGATCCGCAATATATGTTAAACAAAAACACTCCTCAGTATGCGAGGAAATACATAAAATACAATCACTCTCGTAAGAAATGTGCCTGGAGTGCTCGGCGGTGAGTTATATGGGTGAGTCACACGTTATAATTGCAATTTATAGACCACAGTTATCAAATATTGAGGAATTCTTCATGCGCCTTGAAAAAATACTAACATTTGCCTCAAAAAAGTTCAAAAATATAATTGTTTGTGGTGATTTTAATATGGATGGTCTCAATACAAGGAGTATAGATTCGAAACTGTTGCATGACATGATAAATCCATTCGAAATGTGTAACTATGTAAATAATCCAACCAGAATTATGAACTATTCAAATGGCAGATCAAGCTCCACTCAGCTTGATTACGTAATCTCAAATTTGGGAGAGAAAGTAAATTTAAAATTATTGGATCCAGGTTTCTCTGACCATCTGGCACAACTCCTTGAATGATCCTGCCCATTTAATCGCGTTGATAATGATTATATAATAGAGAAAAGGATATCGAACAGTGAAACCACTCATGAATTCAGATTATTTTTCAGTAGACAGCATATCGATCTCGACAATATGACTAACGTAGATGAACAGTTTGATAAATTCTGGCAAAACTTTTCTGCCAAAGAAAATATTGATAATAAGATACAATCAAACAACACTACTTGCACAACTTGTGAAATGGTATCGAACACAATGTATTTCTCACCTTTTAATGAAATAAAAATACAAAACGTAATCAAAAATATAAAAAACAAAAAATCTGTAAGCATTGATGAAGTGAATACTTCTCTGGTCAAAGAGTGTAGCGATCTTCTTAGTCCTTATTGAGACATGTGGCATTCTAACAGGCAGACTCGAGGGTAATGAGCTAATTATAACTCACATGATTCTTCCAAAACAAAAAGGAACCTCGAGTTATTGCATGGCAATGAATGAAGAGGAGATTTTTGATTATCAAGATCAACATAATTTGATAACAATAGAATGGATTCACACTCACCCCACTCAAACTGCATTCCTTTCAAGTGTTGATCTTCATACCCATTATCCTTACCAATTACTGATACCGGAAGCAATTGCGATAGTATGCTCACCAAAATATAACGAAACTGGATTTTTCATTTTAACTCCTCATGCTTTAAAAACCATTGCAAATTGCCGAAAGAGTGGATTTCATCCACATTCAACCATTGGACAACCATTATTCAGAGTGGCCGATCACATCCGAATTGAAAAGAATGCACCTCTGGAAGTATTGGATCTACGCAAGGCTTAACACATCCACTTTTACAATATTAATTTTGTTTTTTTTTATTCATAGATATAAAGATGAGATTTTATTTTTACATAATTCATTATTTTTTTTTATATATTCTTATATAATTTTCTATTTTATTTTTATATTCATTCTGTTTATAGTTGAGTTTCAATGTCAAAAAAAAACAAGAATTCACATCGACAATGTATTCTAGAATATTTAATGAAACAATGACACTGGTCCTTATTTAACCGTAATTACGAATACTTCAGTGGAACTCGGAAAGTTTTCATCCCTTCTAAAAATATCGAAAACCACCCCAATTCTTGAAAAAGGTTATCCTCAGCAAATTGAAAACTATAGGGGGGTATCAGTAATAAGTCCAATCTCAAAAATCTTGGAAAAAGCTATGTATGTACGTTTGATGTCTTTTCTAGACCGTTTCAATCTTATTTCTTCATGCCAGTATGGCTTTCGTGGAGGTTTTTCAGTAGAAAGTGCCACCACAGACGTAGTACAATACATACATGAACAGCTGGATAAAAATTACTTTGTTTCCGGAATTTTTTTCGACCTCTCGAGGGCATTCGATACCCTAGATCCAATATTCTTGAAAACAAAACTTTATGCTTTAGGCATTATACGCGATTGTTTGGTCACACTCACGGAAAATAGAGAAACGATGGTGAAAATAGAGAACGATTTCTGTGAAAAACTATCAATTGATTTGGGATCACCACAGGGTAGTGTGCTTGGCCCACTGCTGTTTCTTCTCTTTGTGAATGACTTGCCGGATTTCATTGAGGACGGCAGGTTGTTCATGTATGCAGACGACACAACTGTGATAGTAACTGGCACAACTTCTCAAGAGATCCTACTGAAAATTACCTCTGTCGTTCAACAGTTTTCAACAGTTTTCCTTGAAATGAACCGTCTAATAGTAAATCTGGAAAAAACTCAATTACTCCATTTCAATAATAAATATCCTGTAGAAGATGATAAGGTTGCAATAGATAACACTGATATTACATCAAGCAATACCATACGTTTCTTGGGAACTTTTGTTGACTCGAAACTAACTTGGTCAAACCAAATTGAACAAATTGAATTGAGTAAAACACTCAATAAGACATATTTTGCAATTTTTTCTCTGAGAGCCTACCTTGATCAACAACAGTTGCTGAATGTATACTATGCATTGGTATATTCATCAATTAGTTGTAACATAATATGCTGGGGAACAGCAACCGAGTGGACACGTATCTTCATACTTAAAAAAAAATAATACGACTTATCTTTGGACTCAAATATCAAAAATTTTGTAGGGAAACTTTCAAGAAATATAGGATTCTAACTTTAACGGGAATTTACATACATAGGATTCTTATACATATTCATAAAAACATCGACGACTCCATAAAGTGTTCAGATATACATGCTTATTATACGCGAAGCCACTCAAATATATATAATCAAAAATTCTCCCATATGTCATATAAAAAATCACCGAATTGTGCTGGTGTGCATTTGTATAACTTGCTGCCGAGAGGCTTGATAACGCTGTCTTTCAATAGATTCGAAAAAGAACTTTAAAATATACTTGTCAAAAATGTTTTCTATACGATTACGGAATTTGAGAAATTTTTGCATAAATCAACGTGACTGTATTGGAAATGTATCTCTCATTTTTAAATGTTTTCATAACTAGTAGATTCATCCAAAACTAGTAGATTTCTAATGTTTTTAATTCGCTTACAAAAACTGTACGTTTTTTATTTTTGTATTTATTGATGAACCTCACATATTATGTAAAAATGGCAAGCAAGGTCATAGATATATCTATCTATCTAACTGAATGAGTAGAAATCTCTTCATTAACTTTAAATGCATTTCTAGTAGCCACTTTCACTGTTTTTTTTTTGCTGAATTCTGTTCTGTCATAAGTGAATTGATGTTATTTCACTCGACCATGTGTGTACCTTTTTTTGATAATGTGTGTTCAGCTAATTTCGACTTATTTATTTCTCGTCTCCCCAATTTCTTTTTTATTCAAGCCGTTCTTATTCTCAATGACCATGATGTTTAATCAGTACAGACATTGCCACATAAAAACAATTTCTTGAATTCTGTTCCATATTTAAGTAGAAGGAAAGCTTTATTGAAATTGAAAAATGGCAAACAACGTATTTACCTGCTGATAAAGGCAATTCAACTCCGATTATGGGAATTGGTGGGTATAATACAGAAATATCAACTATTGTGAATGATGTATCAAAATATACCAAAATTGCAAGAGATTTTACTACTAGAATAGAAAATAAAGTGGGGGACATTTTAAGTAGAGGGCTTAGACCGAGGGACGACCTCCCCCGCCACTTTGACATTGAATAACCTTGATGACGAGTCACCTTGAATGACCTTTGGTGTGTGTAATACCAAGCGCATGCAAGTTTGACCTTGAATACCCTTTGAGGGTTGGCGTGGTCTAGCTTGAACAGCGTTGCCTTTGAATGACATTGAAGGATATATTCTTGTGACCGTCAATAACTTGAGTATTCCCAATACCGAATGACTTTTTACACTGTCAAATTCCAAATTGTCTCGGAACAACGGAAAAATCAGAGACTTTATTCACGTAGAATAACTTTGACCTAGAAATAACCTTGAGCATTCTCTTGTGGATTACGGTCCCGAATGTGTGTGTAAGTGGAGAGTGTTGAAACTCAAACCCCCACTCTTTAGTATTTTCTATATAAGCTCAACGAGTAAAAGTTATTGTTCAAGGTCATACCAGCAAAAATCCATCCACCCAAGAAGTGAACGTTGTCGTAATAGAAGTGAACATATTTTTATTTTAAAATTATACTTTCACTATACATTGAGAATGGATAATTCGAAATTTGACCTTGAAAAGATCGATTTTGCCATAGTTCAGCAGACTGAAGCTATGGAACAAAAACCTCTAACATCATTATAAGCTATCGATAAGGATTATCAAATTGAAAAATGTTATTACTCTCCACACGGTATGGTAGATCCATTCAAGTTATACTGATAGATGAAGAAAATGAGATTTCATTCAGAGTATGGCTTCCGAAACGAGTCACGGAGCAATTCACAGAAAATATCTTCCAGAATGTTAATTCAGCACAAGCTAAATTGGTGATGACTCATTTGGGGCAGAGTGCTCCGGAATATGCTGGTGCCAAAACCCGCTCTTTGGTTGGGTTCAATTGGTTAGATTGAGAGTTTTATTGTTTTTCTAGTATCTGTTCCCCTTCATATGTAGAAAGTGAAAGGTATAATAGTTTAATATAAAATATGTATCAGTTTTACACACTTCGAACACACCTCAAAGTGAGTGTTTTTCCTGTTATTGTTTTCAATGGTTTTTTCGCTTTCTTCATTGCCAAATTCATGAATCTTATTTTGGTTGTTTCAGAACTCTTCCCCCTCAAACTACAAACATGTGGATGCACTATTCGAGTGAATGGTATCCGGAGGCAAATGACTTGGGTTCTGCTATAGAAAGGCTGACTTGCGAATTAGCTCATTTGAGTTGTGACGCTCTACCAGCATCAAATCACAATAGTGATATATGCTTCGATCCTGAAGAAGTGCAGAAAGTTCTGCAGCTCAGTGAAAATTACGAACTTAGCTCTGTGTAATGCTTATTCTTTTAGAAATATCGATTCAAATCACTTCTGTAAGCTTATAATTCAAGCTGAATTGAAAAAATTTCTGTCTGGCATATACAGTTACCTACTATCGACTATCATAGATGATTACTAGCTGAAGACATTGGATCCCAACTCACAACAACAGGTAGAGAGTGAAGAAGATGAAGAAATGATGTAAATTTTGAATAATTGATATATATATATATATATATATATATATATATATATATATATATATATATATATATTTATATATGTGTTCGGATAGGTTTCCGCGGTCAGTTGTTTGTTGTTGTTGAGTTCGGGTTGAACCGCGTCTGGAGTTTTGTTCTCGACGTTTCGGCTCCGATTTTGGAGCCATTTTCAAGAGGTGAATGTGACTTCACGCTGAGGTCTCAATCTGCCTACTCCTCAGGTGTTGTCACAGGGGGCAAGGGTTTGTGACTTGATTGACAGTTCGATCTAAGGAGTAGGCAGATTGAGACCTTAGAAAGAACTCGTGACGAGACCTAGGGAGTAGGCAGATTGAGGCCCCGGCGTCAAGTCACAAACCCTTGCCCCCTGTGACAACACCTGAGGAGTAGGCAGATTGAGACCTCAGCGTGAAGTCACATTCACCTCTTGAAAATGGCTCCAAAATCGGAGCCGAAACGTCGAGAACAAAACTCCAGACGCGGTTCAACCCGAACTCAACAACAACATATATATATATATATATATATATATATATATATATATATATATATATATATATATATATATATATATATATATATATATATATATATATATATATACCAAAAAACATTCTACAGTGGATAATGATTCACATGTCATTCTTATGATTACTCAATATTAACAGATCCAGTGAGGGCACTATAACTGAAAAAAGCAACACGTAAAATGAGTGACGTAGGTTGAAAATTTTCATATGCGTAGTATGCAGATGAGTCTAACTTCTTGTCGATATCCAAATTCCAACTATATGGAGAGACTTCAGAGTTCAAATGTACTCTGATATTACTTATATCGGTATGTTTGAATTCCGTTGCATCCTTTGATAAAGAGTCAGATTGTGTGGTGTGCTGGAAGCCAATAATGAAAAATCGAGGTCTTTCTAGACTGTTGGTTGTTTTCGCAGCCCACATATCTGATGCCGTTTCAAGAAGTTGAAGTAACTCGTAAAGATCCCACATAAGATAAGCTACTTCCACTATAGCATTAATGGCACTCTTTTTGATACGACTCAGAAGTTACAATTTTTGACGATCTTCTGGCAGAATATGTCTGATTCTCCATTCTACCTTGTTAATTTGAAAATTAGCCTCAACTTCCCCCTTATATGCATTTCTGAATGTTCGTGCTATAATCAAAATAAGCTCTTGCTCAACATTCAATACACCTGAATACTGTGCTGGTGGAATCCCATATTGGTTGATCAGTTTGGTTGCGCCCCAACCTACAGATAACAATGAGTAAGCATGCGTTCCTCCGAATGATTCCATAGTTTTCATTGCAGTGACTATGTCAGGTTCCCGAACAACAGCCACTTGTTCGCCACCCATTTCATAACGAATCTCGTCGAACAAGAAAGCGAGGGCGTTATTGGGGAGCTAGAAGTCTTTGTGGCATCAGTAGGGTTGAACTTTCCTTCAATATGAATGTAACTCTCAGCGATATCGAGTACCAGATTTCGAAAGTTGATTGGAATTCTGATTTCTTCGGAATTATTGAAATATGGTGAGCCATATGGTTTGTATGTATGCTCATGCAGATTTATCAATGAACGGTCGAATACAGGTTCCTTGAAAACTTCCAGTTTCTCACTTGTGGTAAGAGTGGCCATATTACTTGCTTCTTTTGTAGCGTATTTTCGAACCGATGGATTCCAGGAATTCCAGGCTATCAGCGCTTATCCTATATTTTGATCGTTCAGCAGACACAAGTGGAATGAAGTGATTTCGATGTTTCCTTTTTTTTACATACATCATTACCATTGCCATCACCGCCACCATGTTTAGGTAACCTCTGTCGTCGTTTGCTGAATCAGAATCCCATCATCTATCCCAGTTACAATTTTAACAATTCCAATTTCATTATAATTGTTTCACCATTGAAATTAATCAACAGCCCATTATCATCCGAAATGCGTAGTGTTAGTGTCGAGATACTGACGACTTTCTGCTTTGTAGCCAGGCTCCACATCAATGTCGGATTCAAAAAGGCTGTGAACTTCCTCGCCAATTGAATATGCTCCAGATGTCACGTTGCAGTCAACACGAATCATTCTGACGTAAATGATATTGACGGGTAACTTTGATTCGTGAGTTTTTCCACTTTCGAAAACGCTCTTTTCGAATCCTAAAAGGTTAACGATTGAGTTTTCATGTTTGAGATTTATATGATATTTTGATCGTATTTCACATTTGAGAGTGTTGTTGTTAGCATTCAGAGTAAATATTTCATCAATATTCTTATCAACGGGATCTGCAGACTGTGGCTCCTTGGATTCGACGAATCTCTGTATGGCATTATTGATATTAGTGATTTCATAGGCTCCAGGAATGATTTTAATTATGATTGGAGGTGAATTAGCTCTCTTAGAATAACTGATCACATTATTTTGCAAATCCACATTGAGTATTGAATTGTAAGAGTAGAAGCCGTGTAAGCCCAAACCTTATCTGCTACCTGTATCCAATTCAATGGGTGGATAGAAGTTGGCACTCAACTCACTCGATCCTCCCGACAGTGTGAACGTTCGTGACAAGACTGACCAGTTTTTTGATGGATCAGTTCGTTTTATTGCTGATGACATTGATGCTGTAGGTGGAGAAATCGTCGCTTTTCGGGCGGAGGTTGTGAATTGATATCCACTTCATTATTTGCTGCAACACTCACTTCTTCCACCCTACAGTTGCAACAAAAGATTTTTTGGGGTGTAGATCCATCATTCACATCGCAATTGCCACTATCCCCGTCATCATAATGATCTCGACAATATTGATACTTCAATATATCAATATCATTCTGGAGGTGTACAGGTAGTTTATCCCACACGAGAGGAATCTCTCGAGCCGCACATCCAATTAATACCTCTTTTGGCATATCTGCAAGCTATTGTTTGGTCATTTTCTGTGAGCTACGTAATCTGGAGTAGGCAATCAACGAATGTCTCATTCTTTTGATACTCTCACGATCTTGTGCAGGTGTTATATTCATGACGTACGATCACAGAGAAACACAAAAGACCACACCAAACTGTGTTGAATTTCTGCTGTCGTTCATAGTTATATAGAATCGACCTTGAACCGAAA
The DNA here is from genome assembly GCA_032362365.1 of Zygogramma bicolorata. NCBI lineage: Eukaryota > Metazoa > Arthropoda > Insecta > Coleoptera > Chrysomelidae > Zygogramma > Zygogramma bicolorata. Next base: position 763,557 of record JAVJAQ010004681.1, on the reverse strand, counting down.
TAATGAACCAGTTCTTTGGGGAGGGATAAGTCACCGAAACTGTCGTAGTAATTTATCAAGTGGATAATCTTTTTGTATGCTTCCGTATGAGTCCCCGAGCCACGTCGACCATCCAAATTCACAATGACACATTCATATCTCAGCGGTCCTGATGGTGGTAGTCCATCTCGCATGAATGCACCACGACAAAATGGAACTCTCATTTTCTTGGCAAAGAATTCGATATCGATGTTGGACAATGCTCTTCAAGGTAGCATATCTAGAAGTTTTTGACTTCTGCGATTTCAAATATAATCCCAGTCCATTACGATACGGTTTCAAATACAGTCCCTTGCCACGTTTACCCAGAGCAATGGTGCTGTAGCATCAGCCAAACTTCCCTACGCTGATAAACCAGCGACAATGGGTAAGAGAGGTAGAATACCACCAAACTTGGGAATTGGTATAATGTCAGGGGTAATAATTCTATTTTTTAAACCCACATATTTGGTATATTCGCGAGCGGCCTTCAATGCAATTTCGGTAGCTTTTTTTCGAATTCTTGATGATGAAGCTTTCCCCTCCAGCCTTATGTAGAATGTCACGAACTTTTCTGACAATACCGGAACCGGAAGCCACGTTTTAATTGCCAACTTTTGATGTGTTTTTAATTTCAGACTACTCCATACCCCGTTTCTTAACTGATTTATGGCGCATGTTGGATGATGACTCACAACCCATACCAAACCGACGTTTTCCTTCCTATAGTTGTTACTAACCAGGCGGCTCCTTTTTCTGCAAAAGTGGCGTCCTTTGACTTGAATCTTTCCCAAGCATTTTCCTCAAGAAGTCGATCTGCTTCGTGTCTAGCAAATAATTCGTTTTGATTCAGTGAGTAAGCCAAATCTTGCTGTTCACAGGCAATATCGAGTTGAATAATACCGGGATCCCCTCTCGCTATTCTTCTCTGTACTTTGGTGCCAGGACTATAATACTGATAGCCGCCAGGAAGGTGTAATTCAAATGGTAGCTTGTTGATGAGAGAATTGACTGAACCGTTTCCAATAACTTTATTAGAACTCGAATTCGAACGTCTGCATCCGTTGAACATTATCATTTAAATAAGGAGACCTTCTGGCACCATTTATATAGTCGTCAGCTGTCTTACGATGCATATTGGAAAGCAAAATCAGGAATTTGCCATCGATAATCTGGATTCGAGTGTTGGATGTGCATTACAAAGTACGTTGAACGACGGCATGGATCTCTACTTCCAATATCCGTTCGCGGTCTCAACAATCGTACCATCAAATTGTGGCAAGACAAATGTGATAATTCCTTCGCTAACTCATCCACTGGGGTTACGCTTTGCGAATGTCTATTTCTATTCAAAATCTTTGTATCAGCCCAAATATGAGTATCTACGAGGAGTATTGACACCAATCAAAGGATTGGAGATTTACACTTTTGGTGATGATTCTACTGGAATAGTGGAACCATCAAACGCTAAATCGGATTCAATATTCATTTTCGATGATGTTATATTATGTGAGAAGCAGGATGTTATCAGATCATATTCCAGTATGGGTCGTCGTTAGAATGTAGATTGCTTCTATCTTGCCGAAACATACTCTCCTCGTGTTCCAAAACAATTGATTCGAGATAATGAAAACTTCATTGTGATATTCAAGCAAGACGATACCAATCTCAACCACATTTACTTGGATCATGTGTCACCCTATGTAACTTACAAGCAATTTCAAGATATGTGCGCGAATTGTTGGAATGATAAATATGGATTTCTGGTTATTGATAAAGATAGAGAGGTGCATGATGGACGTTATCGAACATGGTTTCATGTATTCATATATTCCTGATGCCACCAATCCATTCACTTCAATTGTGCAGTGGACAGTGTCGATGATACTTCAGCATTCGCAATATCATAATGCACGGTGAAAACACTGAAGGAATCAGTTTGAAACGGAACCTAGTTGAAGCAACCGATGCAGTTCGTGAAAAATTCAATTATATAAAGGGTAACCATCCTGATAATCGACCTGCACTCGAAAAAATCTATGAATCGATTACGGTGCCATTGAAAGAAATATCAGCCAACACCAAAACATCCCAAATGAAGCAGTCGAAATCACCAATACCGACATTTTCCGGAAAAATAACCACAGTATTTACACCGAAAACTATCAAAACTAGAGCATGACTTCCTAAAGTGATGAAGTTCGATGAATTGGATGATGAAAATACCAGTAATAATGCCAATGAATCACTTTCAACGGGTACACCATCCTCCCCAACGACAACTTCAGATTCTTTCCGAATAGGTGATGATAAGATACAAAAACATATCGAGAAGTCATTATATGACACAGTTTTTGGTATTCAAATAGACCCCCAAACCAAAAAACTTCAATTGGGTGTTACCAATGTGGAGTTCAATGAAGGGAAAATAATTTTCAGAGGTAGTGGTAAAGTAATCGGTATTTATAAGGGCACACCTGCTCTATTCAAGTTGATATTATAGAAAGTACTTTCGGAGAGTTTTTCTACGACCGAATTGAAAACGTACGGTGAAATACTAAAGATGACACAAGTTTTATATAAAAACTATGACCAAAAACAGGGTTTCATAACAAGAAATTGAAAGAAATATCAAGAAATAATCTTACCACTACTCTAAACGGGAAGTATTTAAGGGAATCCTAGGATAGAAGGTGGGAGATTAGTGAAACTACCCATTGAGGAAGTTTATTGCGGGAATCAAAAACAAACTTACATTCATTGGGATAAAATGGAAGAACTAGTGGAGCGACTCCGTTTACTCGAGAGTTCAAAGTTGGCTGGACACACTGGACATGATAATGAAATTTTAACATTAATAGAAGAATTGCGTGAAGAAGGTGTAGTCTACTGACAGCAACAGTATATATCTAATAGTACATGTCGAACTCGATCAGTCGTATGTTGGTTCTCCAACAATGCTTACAACAATCAATAAATTTGGTCGGAGAAGAGGTGAAGTTGGTAGAGCGGTTCGTGGTAAACCAGGTGTGGGATTCATTCTGAAACCGCATGGAAATTGAAATATTCAAAATAAAAGAATGCAGAATGTTGGTGACTCTGTTGATGTGAAAGACTCAGTCACCAAAGGGTATGTTGACGATAACATCAGAGAAACTAAAGAGGTAACTCTGAACGTTGTTAAAGAGTCTTTCATCGCAGTGCTACGAAGTGCCAGAGCGTTCTTTGATGCACGAATAAGTGACCTCAGATTTGTTATCGGTAAGAAAAATGATACATATTCGAAAATGATCATCAAGTTGACTGAAGATGACTGAAGAAATCGATACCTTGAAGGATAAACTCCATAATTGGACGAAGAATGTCGATATTTCAGCTGAGAGTGTTACCAAAGTGGAGCAGTCAATCCCCAATTATAAACACTGGCGGACTGAACAACTAGCTCCTCCACCTGCGTGAAAACCCACTTCTGTCATAGAAAGTAGATATGAGTGCTGCTAAAAGGCAAATATCGTTGAGTGTGCAAAAAATGTCTAGAGCAATAGATAAATTTGGTCGAAAACGAAAATTGTCACCAGATAACCGATATGATATGCAAAGCAAGAGATTGAAAAATATAGGTGAACCAATTGAAAATGGTGATTGTGTGACTTTATCATACCTTGAGGACAAAATTAGAGAAACTAAGGATATCACTCTTCTGGCTCTATAAGCTGCAATTGAGTAATTGGTTATGTTTATCGTGACGCTCGACAAGCATTCGATGATAAAATAGCAGAGGCCATTGGCTCGCAAATACAACAATTTGAAAAGTGATATTGATAATAAAGTATCCGATGCGACAGTTGCAAGTACACAAAAATATATGCATTGGAAGAAAGAGTTGCAACGTTGGAGAAGAAACATGCTGAGCGGTGGCCAAAGGATAGATCATTATTGTCGTATCCAGGTTTAGATGTCAATCCAGGTGTCAAAAAATGAACATATCACTGTATTGCATGGTAATAAATGGAAAAAGTTCACATCATATTTGCAAATTGTTTTATTCAAATCCATTTTTTTTGGGGTGTGAATTGAAAAGATTGTAGCGGTGAACGTTGCCCCAACCAATCACAACGTTCTGTGCATACCAAATCAAATTGAGTGTATACTCCATACCCGCCATTTTCAATTCAATTCACAGAATTGAAAGCGTATGAGTGACTTCGGAGCTGATCACTATCACTTTGGAATAGACTCTCTAATTCTTTCCGCCAGATATCCCTCTTTGATAATGCATTCTCATAAAGACGGGTTGACTCTTCAAGCTCTGCCTGCGCTTGCAATGTCAAATATTGGTTGAATTGATCATCTTCTGCAACTTGTTAACGGAGTTCTTTCACACCTTCATACATTTTAACCAATTCAGCCTTCGTTAATGCATCTTTTTGTTCGGATTCTTCAAGAGAAACTTAGTTCATATTGATATTTCGCTCATTGGTATCATATTCCACCACTGTTGCCTTCGCCTTCATGAGTCGGCGTTTTGCCTCTTTTTTCATTTTCCCAAATCATTGTAGTGGAAAAAAACTATTGTGAGATTCAATATTCGAGTCACTCTTCGTTATTGCTGGTTCAATCTTCGTTTTTTTCCCGCACCATAGCTCTAGGTTTTTTCTTAGTGATAGTGGATGATGGGGCATTAGCAATCTTTGTCTTAGATGGTTGTGATTTCTCATTCACACTAGGAAGAGTGTCAATTGAAGAACACTTGGAATGTGATAGTTTCAACAAGTTGGGATTTTCAATAATTCGTTCAGAAATGTCTATTACATCTTTCACACCTTCAATCCTGAGGAAATCATTCATATCGAAATCAGTGATGAAGTCTTGAGACGATAAATGTAACACTGGCACTGAAATGTTTTCACAATCAATATTATCTACTTCTGCACTTCCACTAGGCAATTGTGGTAATTCAATACTGTAAATGGAATTCATGATTACAACGAGATAGCTCTGAGGCGTACAGTTAATAGAATACAGATAGAAAAGATGATACAGAAACTTTACTGTTATATGGGGAAAATGAATTGGTGCATGCGCACTTTATTGAACTAAGCACGAGCATGATTTTTTTACTTGAAGGGTAGACACAACTTTGCTACACCTAACCCAATGATATAATACGAATATTATATATTCAATGAATACATTGAATTCATAAAGATGTAAGAAAACTGTGTGACAACTTCTGCTCCTTCCTCTCTCCATTTGTTCGTCATATGTGAGGCACCAACCTTCACGGAAGTGAATTCGTCTATTAGGGTGGGGATGCTCTACTACCTCACACAGCTCCCAAGTACTCCTACATGCAGCGCATAGATGGTTCTATTCCATCGTGTATGTATCACAATGCAAGCAACGTCGAGGAGCTCGATATTCTGCAGCCGCACAGGTTGAACAAATATTTCGGCAAATACATATGTTACTCCATGCAAAGATTCCTGCACATTTTATGCACTGCCGCTGACCTCCTTGTGGGGTTGAATTTGTTCGCTCAGGTTGTGTCATTACTGGAATCCGTGATACACAGTCACTGCACATACCAGTGCCTTTGGTCTACTTATTTGGCAAAAGTAGCACACAACATCTCCTGCAATCGGCAACGGGTAAACACATACTTTTGTCTTTCCATCCCACTGTTGAGGAAAAGGCATATCTCTTGCTGAGTTGAGAATATCACAAGATGACTTATGGAACACTGACTTTAGTCCTTCCTCCTGAAGTGGGGCGGAAAGAGTGAGGAACAATGCCTCAACCACCGCATTGTTCAGTGTGTACCAATCCAATTGAATGTACACTCCTTTTTTTACTCAATCCCACCATGCAACGGTGTTATTGTTGCAAGGGTTCAGTGTAATGACAAATCAGTTAGATGGATTTGTGATAGCGAATTGTTGCATGCTTTGCACCATTTCGGTAACACGTGACTGAATGGGGAAGTCATGTGGGTGTTCACATGCTCATACCATCCTCCATTATTGATTTGTGCGGCATAGAATCTGTAACAGATAAGACATATTCTTTCCTCTTCCTCTGTCGTGGTTTCTATGCGCACATATACCTCCGTTATGGAACATAATTCTTCTGGATCCGCCAGGGTGTTGGTAGTAGTGTTCAGCTGTTGGACATTTCATAAAACGCTCGACGCCCTCATCTTCCTCACCGGAGTCGGATTCTTGTAGATCTTCACTGGCTTCAGCTTCATTTTGGAACTCCCAATCTTCGTTATCTTCCCAATCTGAACCATCATTATTTATATCAATATTTGCAAACATATTTAACACTGCAGCTCGTTGTTCGGACATCGCGTTGTAGCGTTGATTACAAACTATCGATTGCTGAATAAAATTTGTATTCGCAATTTTATTCTGCTTTTATATGATGTCACTTATGGTGGTAGTGCTCACTACTTCATTTTCACTGTTGAAGTGGGGTATGTTTCAGATAGCTATTTCTTTAAAGTAATGAATGATTTTGTGATGTTTGTGCACTCCTATTGGTTGATGTAGAGGTGTGTCGATGTGGAAGTCTGGGGATAGTATATTCCGATTGACTACATGGATAAAGAGCTTCTCTCTAATTGGTTGGGCTGGTATTCTAACTCTGATTAGGTTAGTAAGGGTATGTGATGATAGTTCATAATTGGTTGACATACACTGATTCATATATTCACAAAACCTCTCATCACATCATCTCACATATATAATGTGATGAAATACTCTTACTTTCACCTAATTCTTTACACAATGTCTAGTGCCGATTCCACTACAGAGCTAAGGAGTGTACAAGAGGATTCGGATCCAACAATAGGGCCTATCCAAGTTGAAAAAGTAGGTTAGTAAGCTATGCGAACTTCTTCGAGTTTTTGTATTATCATTACGGTTTGCCTGAAAGATATCACGATCAACGGTAAGCTGAGGAAGAATCAGACATTGAATCGGAAATGAGTTCTGAAAAAGAAAACATTTACAGTATATTATCTGATACTGATGAAGATAATTATGATGCAGATACTGTCATCCTTATTTCCGATGATGAAGAGATGGACTTTGATGACATTATGAGTCTTTCATCCGATGATGATCGATACTGATCCAATACAGAAATGAAAACAGCCCTTTTCAGGGCTACCAAACGTCGATATAAACAGAAAATAAAACCATTTGACTGACATTGATTGGTCGGGTAGGAATCCGATGGTACAACATTGCAATTGAATGGTTGGACTGGTACCTCAACTCTGATTAGATGAGGTTGTGATCGGCTGGGTTAATAGCTCCACTCTGATTGGTTGAGGAACTGATTGGCTGGGTTGGATGCTTCACTCTGATTGGCTGGGCTGATAGCTTCACTCCGATTAGCTGAGCTGATCGCTTCACTCTGATTGGATGAGGTAGTGGAGTGGGAGTAAATTAGGGGTGTGGCTATACTTGGTGGGAGTGAAGTGGGGTGTATAAAACGAGAGGTCCCCTCGAGAATTTATCATTGTGCAGTGACCAGCTGACCAGAAGCCAATTACTACCAGTTCCCAAGTAGCAGAAGATACCAGTATAACAAATAGTTGGTGAGTTAACATTGCCATATTCGTGAACCTGTCTCATTGTATGTTTTTTCTTATTATCAGCCATGGAATTCAATACCGAAGCTGTATCAACTGTTGATTTTGGCCTCATCAACGGCGCCCCTATTGAGAAAATGCCTCGTAGATGCGGTCGTGAGTTCAGCACCACTTCCACTTCGAGTTCATCATCGAGTTCATCTTCTTCACAGTCGAGTTCAGGAGACAGGGGGATTTTTAATATCCCATTTGATTGAATTGATATTTTATACAAATATATGCCGGTCGAAGTGATAATTTTATATTTATGAAAAGTGTCCTTGCAAGACTCGTTATAAGGCATATTGAAAATCAGCCTCAAGAATCTCTTCTCAATTTTGAAAATACGGTATACTTCTACAGATTGCCTCCAAATCGTTATATTTATATTCAGTACTGAGTAAACGAAAGAGTGATAAAAATTCAGGAGATGATTTTGATCAAAATTGTTCTTTAAAGTCATGAAAGTATGTTTTATTTAATTTTGTACATAAAGAGTAAATGTGTTCTTTGAAATCAAATTTGCTGTCCAGTTGTGTTCCTAAAAACTTTGTATGTGTAGAGGATGTTAGTGTAGTTGATTCAATATTCAGTGTTATATTATTTATTTCTTTATATTTGTTGATGAATTCTATAGACACAGCTTTCTTCAAATTGTTTATTAGGTGGTTGTTATTGCACCAGTCCGAGAAATTCTTTATTACATGTGATAATTTATGTTCTAAGCCCTTCATACTATCGTTCTTATTTAATAAGTCAACTAATTGATCATATACTGCTTTTTCAGTTAGTTTGGAAGAAGATGTTGGTACACAGATTCCTCTATAATTATCTATAATATTCTTTTTTTCCCCGTTTATGTACTGGAATAATTTATGATGTTTTCAGTTCGGTTGGAAATTTGCCTTCACAGAGAGATGTTGATAATATCTGCAAAATATTTTGAGATTATGAAACGACTCTCGGTTAATATCTTCATGGGAATTTCATCAATTCCATTGGAATGTTTATTTTTGAAATTGAAAAGAATATTTTCGATTCTGAAATGATTTATGGGCCTAAAATACATGGAGTGTGTTGTTGAGATTTTTGAAGAAGTGAACTTATCAGGAGATAGATTCATATCATCGATTTGTTTTTTGATGGATACTGAAAAATGTTGAGCAAAAAGGTTAGAGACATCTTTGTTGTTTGATATAACTTCATTTTCGATTTTCAGGTTAATATTTTCATTTAGTGTTTCATTGACCATACCTTACAATGATTTCGATTTGTTTTTCTTGGCATATTTTGTTGTCAATTGTTTTTTTGTTCTGCTTATATTGCTCATTGAAATTATTTTCCCCTGGAATGATTCTTCTAACCCAATTGAAATACTCAAGTTCTTCTATTTCCGATAACAGTTCCTCTGATGATGTTATTTTTTGTTGAACATGTTCATTATTGGAATATTTGACTTTTCGTTTTCTAAAGCAAATTTCGAAACACCATTTGAAGTAGTCGGCAAATTCTTCAAACATTTCATCGACATTTGATGTTTTCTCGGGTATGAATTCACTGAATCTGTATTTGAATTCCTCGACTGACTCTTTATTGAATATCCTTACTTCCTTTTCCATTTGATTTATTTCTCCTTTGTAGACTGTGGTAATTCTCCATCTGACAATATGCCCCATATGATCGGAGTACCCTGGGTTCACAACATTGATGGAATAGTCATTAATATTTGTGATTATATAATCAATTCTACTCTCTGAGATTTTTTCACCGTGCTTTCCTATCCTAGTGGCTTCTCTGTTGATTCTTTGAATTTCGTATGAACTGAGAAGATCAGTTGTTCAAACTGAAAAGATGTAGGGTCTAAAAAGTTTATATTGAGGTCGCCACGAGTATCTGGCGAAAGCTTCCAAAAGAACTTTATTGAGTTTATTCAAAAATATTTCAAAACTACATCTAGGAGGTCTATATATTCAAACAATGCATGTGTCTTTATTGAATTTGATAGCAGAGCACTCGAAACTCATTTCTAAAGAGATTTTTTCGAAACATTCTATGGGTTTAAATTTAGATTTTTCTACTGACCTTTGGACAAATATTGCTGTGCCTCCATGCTCGTGAATTCCTCTAGATAACTTGGATACTACCACATATCCAGGTAACACAATGCTTTCAATATGTGATTTTTTCATCCAGTGTTCAGAAAGACAAATTATTGTTGGATTTTTACGATCACAAAATTATTCTATTGGGTTTATTTCATCTGCTAGACTTTGAGCATTTATACTGAAAATATCACAATTCTTGAATGAAAACTCATTTTCAAATTTTTTTCCTGCTATCTCCTCAATTGAGATGTTGTCATCAGTTCTGTTTTTTTCCTCTTCTTTTCCATTCGTAAAAGGTCCTCCAGGTCGGAAAACGAATCTATTGACAATATTCCCTTCGGGCCAGATTTCCGGATTAAAAAACTTTTTTGGCATGTTGCATTGAAAATTTGACAAGCATGGAGCACTTCAATTCTGTTTTACTCAGCATTTCGCACTCGAACGGAATGTGGGGTGCAGTGGTGTGGAGTCTTTTTTGGAGGTTTTCGGGAGTGTTTGACGCATCGTAGTTGTAGACGTAAAAATATCTTTTCTTGACAATGGTTTTCACACATTGTATTTCTTTACTTGTTTCGATGATTGGTTCGCAGTTCGAGTTGCTCCTTCTGTGTTTATGTGGAGCTTGTTTGTGCCACTCGGTATTCCATTGAGCACTTGATATTGCTTCTTTAACGAAGTCAGCTGTGATAATGTTTTTGTTTTGTTGATTGTTTTTGTCATCTTCGCTGTCTGCAGCCTGAAGCCACCTCTTTCCTTCAATTATAGGAGTTTGTTTATGGTTTTCTGCTGGATGAGATGTAGTTTCCTTACTATCGGGCTTTATGACATTTGAAGACGATCTTGAAGATGTCGCTACATGATCAAGTTTTCGAGAGGAATTTTGTGGAGTACTTGATGGCTGATATCCCGAAGTCGATTTTAGTAGGGTTATGATTTCTTCGAGACTCACAAGTCTTTTTTCCAATTGGGCGGCAATATCCTGGAGCCCCTTTTTTTTGCACGATAGCACCTCCACTTCAATTTTGCTGTTTATGCACTCATATTTGGTACACAGACCACATGGGTCTTTGAGATCGTTAACACTGTCACTGACCGTATTTTCAGATATAGTTTTGAGGATTTTTCTCAGATTATTTAGTTTTTCACTCACATTCAATTTATTTGGTAGTTTCTGATACACATACGCATCTCTTCAGCAGAACACGCTGAAGGTCTACCATCTCAACATCCAGTGTCTCAGCAATAAGATCGAACAGTTACAATTATTTGCAGAAAAAGAACGATATGACATAATCTGTTTGAGTGAACATTGGCTCAAGCTAGAATGCTTGGAATTAGTGAACATGAACGATTTTTATCTTGTTAGCTGTTTTTGCAGGCAAACCATTAAGCACGGTGGAGTATCCATTTACGCGCGAGAAAATATTATTTGTGAACCCGTTTCATTAGATCATTTCTGCATTGAACAAGACACTGAATTCTGTGGAATTGAAATATCAAAAACCAACACTGTTCTTGTAGCAGCATATAGATCCTTTTTATCCAGAAAACATTATAGATTTTTTGACAAAATTGAAGAGGTCCTCACTGAAATATCGAAAAAGTATAGAAACATTATATTGTTGGGTGATTTCAACATAGACATCAATAGTACATCACACATCTCCAAATACCAGCTCAATATTATAGAGTCATTCGGATTGAAACCTACCATATATACTACTCCAGTTGCATAGACAATATCATAACCAACCTAAACGATAGTGAGTATCACACTGGGACTTCAGATCCTGGTATCTCGGATCATTGTGGTCAATACATATATATTTCAAATCATCCTCCAGATACTCCAGAACAAAAATGGGTCAGAGTAATCAACCAACAAGGGATAGAGGCTATGAAACGGTCTCTAGATCTCTTTGATTGGCAGGTATTTCATGATATTAACTCTTAATTGAGTATGCTCGCGGATTGTCTGAATTATACTTACAGTTCTCTTGTGAGCCAACATTTTAAATTGAGGAAATACAAAAATTCGACGCAATGCAAAAGCCCTTTCACTTTTTTCGATGACGAGTTACGGCAAATGCGAGACACTTTACAAGTGCTTCGTATTGTAAGTACGTCCTCAGCCCATCCAGCTTATGGGGAAGTCTACAAAAAATGCAAACGCAGTTATGAAAAAGCTTTGAACTATGCTAAAAGAAATGCTTGTGACAATTTCATTATAAACTCTGAAAATAAACCCAGGGATACATGGAAGCTGGTGAATTATGAACGAAACTCCACTCGCGAATCCCACAACATTCCAAACATCTCACCAGACGATTTCAATAAACATTTTGTAAATGTAGCGGAGGATATCATCAAATATCTGCCAACTTGCCGGGAAGAAGCTACAGACTTCCTCTGTACAATTCCGACACCAACTGATTCTCTTTTTCTACTACCTGTGTCACATGAAGATGTAGTACTCGCCATTGGAAAACTCAAAAACACTGCTTCTTATGACATATACAATCTGAACAGCAGATTAATCGAAGAAACATGTGCTTACCTTATTGAGCCATTAACCATTATCATAAACCGCTGTTTTAGTGAGGGTTTTTTTCCAGACGTCTTCAAACTGAGTAGAGTAGTACCTATTTTCAAAAAGGGTGATCGAAACTCTCCTGATAACTATAGACCAATTTCCATCATTCCACTTGGTAAAATAATAGAAATCTTGGTTGAAGAACGATTAATGAACTTTTTAAACAAACATAGCAGCCTTCATGATCATCAATTCGGTTTCCTTAAAAAACGCTCAACAATAAATGCAGTAGCTGAAGTTATTCACAATACTATAGACAATTTGGAAAATAAAGAACACACTTCTTCAACTTTGTGGGATCTGAGCAAAGCATTTGACTGTATAAATCATAACATCCTCATTAAAAAACTTGAATTCTATGGGATCCGAGGAACGGCCCTCGAGTTTTTTAAATCTTACCTGTCGTCAAGAAAACAAGCAGTATGCATAGAGAGCACATTATCAGATCAAGCTACCATATCCCATGGAGTACCTCAGGGGTCGGTTCTGGGACCTATACCCTTCGTTATATATATAAACGACATTTTTCAGCATCTTCTACCCAGTACAGTCATTTGCTTTGCAGATGATACCACAATGTTGCTGTCGGACTCGGATATCAATAGGCTACACGACAACAATAATATCATCGAAAAAAAAGCTGAGATTTGGTTTGCATGTAACAACCTGAAGTTAAATGAGGACAAAACCCAAAATTCAATAATATCTTCAAATAATAAAGTCTCAAAAAATGAACATGTTAAACTACTAGACATTCACATTGACAGTGCTCGTAGATGGGGAAATCACATAGATTATCTATGCAAAAAATTATCTTCTCAACTTTATTTGCTCCGACAGTTGAAAAAATGCTTGAGCCATCATATTCTTATATCTGCATACCATTCACTATTCCATTCCCATCTGATGTATGGTATACTCCTTTGGGGTAAATCCTCATGGGCAATCAAAGCGTTCCGAATGCAGAAGAAAGCTCTCAGAATAATTGCTGGAGCCCCGTACAATGAACCGTGTTCTCCAATCTTCAAAAAAGAAAAAAATTCTGCCAGTAGCCTCCATGTACATTTCCCATGTTCTACTTGAGATACACAAAAACAGAAGTTCATTCTCTGCTCACTCTGATTTCCATAAATACCCCACTAGATCGGCAGATAAACTCAGGCCCCCTAGAGTTATATTACAAATTCCAAGGCGAAACTCCCTAGATGTTGCACTATATAATCACTTACCAAATAACCTTATACAATTGAACGAACATTATGCATTCAAAATTAAGGTAAAAGAGCTCTTGCTGAGACACTGTTTCTATTCCACAGAAGAATTCATGAAATGTACCTTTTAGATATAAATAGTCTTAGCTCTATCTGGATGTCTGTCTTTTTTTTAATATGTATTTTGTATGTAATATGTATTTTTTTATTTTTAATTTCTCACTCAATTTTATTATTTGAACTGTACCCAGATAGTCTATACTTGTACTGTCCTTGGACCTGTCACAAATGTATTCTTGCATAACGTGATCAAATAAATTATCTATCTATCTTATCTATCTATCTATCTAACTATGAGTTCAATAATTTCACTTTTCTTGAGTTTGTCGAGCTTTAAAGAGAGCGATTCTTTATCGGCGGCCATCTTGAACGATTCTTTATCGGCGGCCATCTTGAATCTAGGCGACCACCTGCCAAGAAGACCCGTGTTCCATACAAGAAGAGACCGATTCCCAAGTACAGAGAGGTATGTAATAGGACAAACCCCTTTGCTGGGAGTTAGAATTCCTCTCCTAGAGCTGGGCCCTGCAGAGACACTATTAGCGGAAGAAGTCCCGATATCTTCAGTGGCAGCTGTAGTTGAAGGAGAGAGGTCCGCAATCCTCGAAATAGCTGCTCCAGAGAGCCCTTCGATACCTGCACCAGAGAGGCCTCCGAACGTTGACGTTCCTCCGTTACCTCCAGTGGCAGCTCTACTCCGCGATGTCGTTGAAGCAAAGGAGTCCCCAATCCGCGAAATAGCTGCAACAGAGAGGCCTGCGATACTTGCATCAGAGGGGCCCCCGAACGCTGACTTGCATTCGTTTCAAGCTGTCTATGAGTTTCTTCTAGGATATTCAAATTATTACGAGACGTATGATGATACAAAACGCACATACGAAGAGTCTGATTTGAAAATTCTTGAACATACTCGCTTCGAGGAGGACACTGCTAGGCGGAATGAACTTTATAGGCGGAAGAAAGAACTTCTCAGGCAAGTGGAAGAAGTTACCAAGGATATGGAAAATAACAACAGAGTGTTAGAATCTCGAGATGTGGCACATCGAGAGACTCTTCAGACACACGGAGAAAAGTTGGCTCGGTACGAATCGGCAAAGAAGGACTATGAACAAGTAGTGAGTTCAGTGTGCGCAATTTTTGGTGTACGTAGGACAAATTAGTCTATTAAAATTCTATATATAAGTTCAAGTGTAAATAGTGTATTGAAAATGTAATTATATATTTTTTGTATTGATTTGTTAATTCGTGAATAGATTTGAAAAAAAACTGTTGTTAAATTTCAGAACACTGATGAATACAATATATGAAAGTTATATTACCAAATCCTCTGTTGATAATTTTTCCCGGCAGTAACGTCCACGTTCGCCAATCAAACCTTTCACTTCCCGAAGGGTTCACTCTCTCTCAGCTCAGTTGGTCAGCAATCGAGCTCCAATCACCAGGGTGGGATTCAAATAGCGCCCTCTCTTGAGTTCTCAATGATCAAATGCCAATTGGAAAAAAAATCCTGTTACTTGAAATAAATTGAAGGTCTCTGTAAAACTTATCATCAACCAACAAATGATGACAAACGAAACTGAAAGCCTATCTCCTGCAGAAATAACTAACTTATAACTAGATCTCAACTGAAGTGACAATTTTGGAAATTTATTTAAAAAATTTTTTTTGATGGATCGAAGAAAAGTTCGATGCTCTGGAGTTGAAATGTTCGTAAAATACCTTGTGCTTCCTTCGTACAAATTTACAATCACCACTTTTCCTTGATTATTCCTGCCCCAATGTGGTTATTCAGGAACTGAAACTGCAATTCAACCTCTTGGATTCTGGTGATCCTTCCTTTGACTTTTTATCCTTTAATTGTATACTTCGTTTTGGAATTCTTACTTCTTCAGCCTACTATCGTTGTTCGGACCGTCTTGTACTTGCTTACTGGGCTTACTTTCAAATACTCTCGTTCAATTACTTTATTTTCAATTCGGATTTCACAATACATCTTGTCTGGAAAATTTCTATTTCTGCTCCAACTTATAACTATTTACAAAAATGTCTGATTCCTCTCTTTCTCATTTCAAAAAACCTCCAACTCTCATTTTATTGATACTTGATATTTTTTTCTGTAATTCAAATTTTATGTGGCCAAAAATCATATAGAGTATGTTAATTTTGTTGATGAATGGTTTCTGAAATGGAATTTTGAAAAATAGGTATGAAATTATAATTTTGAAAATTTTTAGATTGGGCACAGTTTGACTCTTTACTGGACATTGGTCGAACCAGGCCGCCATTCTACCGTACTGAGAAAAAAACTGATCCAATTGGAAAATTGTGGTTTTTGCCACGCACAAATACAAACAACACAGCCAAACAAAATCAATAACGGGAATTTCTATAATGTATTGATCAATGATCTTTTTTTATTCACTTCCTATTGATATCATAACAATATATATATATATATATATATATATATATATATATATATATATATAAGAAGGAAAGTAGTATTTGATTTGACTATATTGATCAGGATAAAGGTATCTTTTATATTTGGGTATTGTAGTCAATTGGAGGGCTTCAGTAAATGAGAACTATTTTCTGATTATTCGAATGATTTGCGTTTTGAAGACCTAATTCAGTCGATAATCTTTACAACTCAACTGTACTAAACACACTGTACATATCCGAATATTCATTTTATATCTTTAACAAGTAGTCTGACAAATGTCAATATTTTACTGACAATTTTACAACTTCCTTTTACAATGTTCTAATGTATTATTTTACTTTGCCAGTTTATTTTATAATCTAACTCTGGTGAGTTCTACTATCATATATTGTATGACTTTTAAACCCATTTACTTTGTAGATATTCTTGAAAAAGGAAATATATTTTCCGAAAGCTCGAATAATCAGAAAATAGTTCTCATTTACTGAAGCCCTCCAATTGACTACAATACCCAAATATAAATGATACCTTTATCCTGATCAATATAGTCAAATCAAATACTACTTTCCTTCTTATATATATATATATATATATATATATATATATATATATATATATATATATATATATATATATATATATATATATATATTCATTTTATCTTTAACAAGTAGTCTGACAAATGTCAATATTTTACTGACAATTTTACAACTTCTTTTTACAATGTTCTTATGTATTATTTTACTTTGCCAGTTTATTTTATAATCTAACTCTGGTGAGTTCTACTATCATATATTTACTATCTACATTTACTTTGTAGATATTCTTGAAAAAGGAAATAAATTCCGAAAGCTCGAATAATCAGAAAATAGTTCTCATTTACTAAAGCCCTCAAATTGACTACAATACCCAAATATAAAAGATACCTTCATATATATATATATATATATATATATATATATATATATATATATATATATATATATATATATATATATATATGTGGTTGAGTTCGGGTTGAACCGCGTCTGGAGTTCTGTTATCGACGTTTCGGCTCCGATTTTGGAGCCATTTCCAAGAGAAAATGTGACTTCGCTGAGGTCTCACTCTGCCTACTCCTCAGGTGTTGTCACAGGGGGCAAGGGTTTGTGACTTGACGCCGGGGCCTTGATCTTCTCACTCCCCAGGTCTCGTCACGAGTTCTTTCTAGGGTCTCAATCTGCCTACTCCTTAGATCGAACTGAGGTATCGAGGGATGTTGGGTGGTATTTATAGCAGCGGGTGCTGCTAAAGCACCGTCGAATGTCTTGGTGGGGATTGAGCATCTGGAAATTAGGGGTTTCCATGCAGTTGGAAGTTATTTAAGCAGGAAGGTCGCTTCTCGATTTCGATGGCCTCGCGAATTATACGAGATTGTAGTGTTTTTGCTGTGGCGATGGTCTCATTGGTCTCAAACTGTTATGTCCCGTCTCCTGATGATGTTTGGACAGAGCTGAAGATGGGTCTGATTTTCGGACAGCAAGTTGATGTTCGTATACTCTACTTGTCACACGTCTGTTGGTCTGGCCTACATATGTTCTATGGCAATCAGAACATGGTATTTCATCAAACGATCCACTGACTCTTTCGCTGAATTTCAATAGATATAATTTGCTGGTTTGGAAGTATAGACTTTCTCAATGCCATCCAAAGTTCCACCCAATTTGGGTCTATTTCTCGATTGATAGTTAGACGAGTCTAATAACGGTTTGATGACTTCATGAAATTTTTTAGAATCTGTATTTCTGAAACCATTCTCCAAGTGATATTGTTTGTATGGGGCATTTGTTATTTTCAATGTTCTGGAATATGATTGTCGAACCATTTCATTATCGATGTCTTCTGGATTTTTCAAAAAGATCATGTCATATAGTTCGGGACTAGCTGCGATTTCATATTTCTTTACTCTGTTGGCATTCCAGACTATTCATTTTCAGTTTGTGTGTAAAAGGATCCATACGTACACCACTCTCAAGATTTTTATCTAGTTTGGATGAGTCAAGATCTAAAGAACTGACGCGAGACGAACTTGGTCTTTCGAATAATGTCTCCATGTCATTTTTCATTGTGTCAGCATCACTATTCTCAGATGAAAGTCCACCAAAAGATTGCTTCTTTCCTAAAGGAGTACTTGCGAATATCGAAGAAGATTGAATGTTTCCTTGGTTTGTTGCTGAAATAGGCGTATTAGTCGTTCATGATAAGTTTTTCGATGGTTCTGTTATAGGTTCATATAGTTTTCCCAACGCCATTCTGTTTTCGATTTGTCCATGCTTGATAGAATTGAATCATAGCCTAACAGCTTCAGTTGTTTCAACCAGTTGACGTTCAAGAATGATTTCATTGTTTTTATTCTCAGGTGCAGAATCAGGTTTTGCCTTCATATTATTTTTCACAAGTGACTTCAACGAAGTGATCTTTACACTAATCAATGACGGATTGAGAACAAAATTGACATATCATGGATATAAAAAAATCCTTTGCGATATCTACCTTCATGCATTTTTCTATTTTTGTCGATAACCAGATATCCATATTGATCCTCCCAACATTCCATACACATTATTTTAAATTGCTTGAAAGACAAATCCGGTGACACATGATCTGAATGAATATGGTGTAGATTCGTTTCATCTTGCTTGAACATTATAATGAAATTTGTGTTTTCACGCACTAATTGTTTGGGTACACGTGAATGAGTCTGCGCCAGGTAAAAGCAGTCGATATCTTTATGGCGTCCCATGCTTAAATACGATCGTATTATATCCTGTCTTTCACATATCACATTGTCGAAAATGAAAACAGAATTCGGTTTGGCATCCGAAGGTTCCATTATTTCGGCTTTAGTACTAAACGTATAAAAACCGAGCCCTTCTATAGGTTCCAAAACATTTCGTAGGAACTGGTATTTGTGTTGATTCAGTGACTTTGAATAGAGATATACGTTTATGAATCGCAAATCTCGTGGGTGTGTTAGAAGTGATATAATTGCATTAGTCTTCCCACAATTTGATGGTCCAATAATTAATGCTCTATCATATGGAGGAAGTGAGGGACTATGTCTCAGCAAAGCCTGCCCTTCTAATCCAAATTCCAATTTCTCATCTAGGTTGTCAACGGCAAATGTTTTTTTTTTTCATTTCCACAATCCTCATCTTACCGCAGTTGAAGACTATGTAAATGCAAAAATATTGTGAACATCTCACTTAAATGTGTACCATCAAACGAAACGGACGTATTGCTAATCAGTGTACAGAAGGTTCTGGATTCGTTAATAAATTAATCAATAAACTTCCATTAGAATTACATCTACCTGATTATCAATTTTGTAAACCGAGTACAAAATTGAAAAAACGCTTAGCTCGCAATAAATTCGGCAAAAATCAATTGGATTTTGCGTGTCGGAATCACGACGTTCAATATTAGAAACACCCATCTGATCTTGCAGCCAGGCACGCGGCAGACAAATAACCCAAATACGCAGCTTGGGATAGAGTGATATCGAAGGACGCTAGTATTGGAGAACGAGCTGCCGCCCCTCTTGTCACCAATATTATGAAGGCGAAGAGACATTTCGGTATGGGCTGTAAAAGCACCAACAAGAGAAAAAATAAGAGAAAAACATCGAGAAGGAATAAAATGAAAAAAGATGCATCCGGTGCTGGTGTAGTCAGTAAAGTGCGAAATGTATTGAAAAAAGCTAAAGGGGTTCAGTTTGTGACAAATGATAGAAAAAAAGCTGTAAAAGTGGCATTGCAAGCGGCGCCTTAATGCCTAAAAGCTGCTGGTGGAAAAAAAAATCGCACACCTCGAATCGGTAAAATGTTGCCATCACTACCTATTTTTGCTGGACTGTCAGCACTTGGAACTGTAGCAGGTGCAAGTGCAGGCATTACCATAGCTGCTAATATCGTAAAAGCAAGTAGATCAGCTCTGGCTGAAGCCAATCGCCACAATAAGCAATTGGAGGCAACTATATTAGGTGAACGTGGTAGCGGTATTTTCTTCAAACCTTATCGTAAAGGATTATGATTATATTTGAAACCATACAAACCACAGCAAACACACAAATCAAAAAACTAATCAATTCCCTACCATTGCCAGCTTCAGACCCAAAACAATATGACAGCTATTGTCAATTTAGATGAAATTAATGGCTATGGCACACACTGGGTGTCTTATAGAAATTGTAGGAAACAAGCAGTATATTTCGATAGTTTTGGCGACTCACTCCCACCGATAGAATCAATCAACTACTTCCAAAAAAAGTCGAAAGTGAATATCAGATATAATTATGATTGTCATCAGAAATTCAACACAGTTATCTGTGGTCACTTCTGCCTGAAGTTTCTCTCCGAATCGATTTCCAAATGAAAAAATAGATACAACTTCAACAATGTATCGTGAGGCTATCAATAGAATGGGATATTCACTAAAAATGTATCCAAAATATCACCCCCTGACGAGAATTGATGGAATTATGCTTGCCAATATGCCCAAGGAAGTGATACTTGCATGTGCTGCACAATGATATTGCAAATGTTTGGGAAAAGTTACCCAAACATCTACAAGATGATATCGACATAATGAAGTAGCAATACTGCTATGAGCACCACTCTGGCGAAGAATCTACTTCAAATTCTCATGTGAATGATGGTCATATGCCTCAAAAAAATTTCCGCTGCTATTGCAATGTAGAAATTATGAGTAATGGTGTCAACAAAAACGATATTCATTTGAAGGCACTACCCACAAAAATGTGTGAATTATTGCAGATGTGTTGTAGACAACAATAAATTGAAGTGCCATTTGTTGAATGCATCAGTCATGTCGCGAAAGTTCAAACCTCAAGCTGTCGGGACAAGTGTCTCAAGTGCAGACTCTTCTTCACATATTGAATTGGGTAGAAACAGCCGTTATGGACTAGGACTATTGGGATTCTATGGATGCAACGCAATCAATAATATAACTGAAGAAAACAATTTAATCAGATTCGGACTTAGTGGTAACGACTCACCCATGCTGAATTTATACACGATTGAAATTCCATGTGGTGCTTATGAAATAAAAGATATCAATGTAGTCATACAGAAAAATATAATCGATATTACTGCAGATGATATTTTCTACCTACACGCCAATAATAATACGATGAAATGTGAAATGCGATCAAAATATGAAATTGATCTGACACATCCAAACTCTATTGCGAGCATGATGGGATTTGAGTCTAATATATTTCCACAGAATCAAATACATGAATCCTCACTACCGATTAATATAACGATTGTGAGACTAATCCGTTTGGATTGCAATATGATGTTTGGTTCATATATAAATAATAAGACGTCGAAGCTGGATACAATATCACGGAAGAACCACACAGTATTATATATATATATATATATATATATATATATATATATATATATATATATATATATATATGCCTGTCAGCCCAGAAGGACGTCAATTGATTCACAATATAATAGTGCGTATTTTGAATCAAAAAAATAACCTCGTGAATTTCGAAAGTGAAGAAGAGATTTTTATTGTTTTGGAATTGAAAAAAATCGATTAATTTCTATTTGGGTTTTCGTTTTAATAGACGAAATCATCAACGATTTGAGCAAATCGTAATCAAAAAGGAATGCTCTACTGGAAAAAAGTTCATTCCAGAAGTGTTTGCTAAACAGTCAACACGTCACCACCTATCTGTAAGAGACCTCAAATTCTTGAAATCGATAGGACTGAAAGTAAGGAAGTATCGATGGTGCATGAAGCAAATAGTGAAAAGCTGAATATATTCGATGAACTGGTGCTCGATAATTACATGAGCACACCTAGAAACCGTATGGCTCGCTCCTATTCAGGAATTCCGATGAAATTCGAATCGCAATTGATAATGAAGATATTATTCTTGATACTGCAGAAAGTTTCATTCACAAAGAGGGGAAATTCACACCGAAAGATGAAACGAAAACATGCTATCTTTCGAATAATGCAATTGCTTTTTTTGGCAGAGTAATTTCCCACTACGAGAGGAAGAAAAATCCCTACACCCTAGGAAATCGCACACACAACTTCTGAATCGTGGGGTCCAGAGCCATAGCGCCAGGTCCTGTATTGAAAAAAATCAATAAATGATTTTTCAAATCGCCGAGTCACGCTATGTATTCGGGGATTTGAACTCGACAGTAGAGTTCGGAAGTCGAAACTCTAGACATCACCTAGAAGATGGCAAATGAGACTTTGCCGAAACGTCGTGGTAATAATCCTTCAGAGGATCAAAACAACAGAACACGGAACGAAACCCGAGAAAACAGCTCTGACCTGGGGGTTGAGGAGACTTAGGCCTCGCCACCAAGTTGAAAAGTCTTGGAATTTCCTATCCGAGCACACACACACACACACACACACACACACACACCCACACACACACACACACACACACACACACACACACAAACATATATATATATATATATATATATATATATATATATATATATATATATATATATATATATATATATACATATATATATATATATATAAATCAATCATCACCTAGAAGATGGCAAATGAGACTTTGCCGAAACGTTGTGACAATTATCCTTTTCAGAGGATCAAAACCACAGAACACGGAATGAAACCCGAAAACACAATTCATCATACTTCGTCCGTGAGAATCTTCATACTAATATATATATATATATATATATATATATATATATGTGTGTGTGTGTGTGTGCTCGGATAGGATATTTCAAGACTTCTTGACTTGGAGTCTCCTCAACCCCCAGGTCTCATCTTGACAAAGTGAAGATTGCGGTTTTGTGGATAGTGGGATGGTATTTATAGCTGTATGAGAATCCGACGTTGTTCAAATTGTCGAATTATACACAGGTCTGGTTTGAAAAGGATTAATTGATGGATTTGTTCAAAGGGATGGTAATGTTTTCCAGGAATGCCTTTGTGAGTCTTCTCGTGTGTTGAAGCATTGAGGGCGTTTTTCAATTTCTATTGCTTCGTGAATGATTCTGGAGTGGAGTGCATTTGCCGCGGCAATGGTCTTCGTGTTGTTGAAGTCAAATTTGTGTCCGGTTTCGTGGTGATGTTTGAAGAGGGTCGAGGTCATGTCCGAATTACGTACTGCTAGTTCGTGCTCGTAGGACCTGGTACTCGTCGGTTCGTCTGTTCTGTATTCTCGGGCAGTCGTGGCAAGGAATTTCATATATTTCTTGTGATTACCCAAGGAATATGTATATATGTATATATATATATATATATATATATATATATATATATATATATATATATATATATATATATATATATATATATATATATATATATATAGGAGAATACTTATCGTTAACGGCACGCAGTAAGAATATTTTTATCACACACAAATTACAATATTTTTACAATATATATTTTTTTATATTGCTTTTTCAAGGAAAGCTACAATACAAGACAATGCAATCTGATATTACTTGAGGAATCTTGAGCGTGAAAAAACTACTCACAGTGTCCACGAGGATGAATGCATAAAAGTTGTTAAAACATCTATATGATTGATACATATTATATCACTAGCGAAACATTGGGAAAGGTCAACATTGAAAGACATTTGAAGGATGAGAAAATTTTGTTGAAAATACAAGTTTTATTGACATCCAGTTAAATGCTACAGCTCGACATCAAAATTCGGAAATGAGAGGAGAAAAAAGTATGTTATATTAGTAGTGGACATTTTAAACAAGGAATTCTCGAAATTGAAATATGTATGAGATAAAAACAATGGATAGTTTAGGTGAATATTTCAATCTGATATTACTTGAGGAATCTTGAGCGTGAAAAAACTACTCACAGTGTCCACGAGGATGAATGCATAAAAGTTGTTAAAACATCTATATGATTGATACATATTATATCACTAGCGAAACATTGAGAAAGGTCAACATTGAAACACATTTGAAGGATGAGAAAATTTTTTTGAAAATACAAGTTTTATTGACATCCAATTAAATGCTACAGCTCGACATTAAAATTCGGAAATGAGAGGAGAAAAAAGTATGTTATATTAGTAGTGGACATTTTAAACAAGGAATTCTCGAAATTGAAATATGTATGAGATAAAAACAATGGATAGTTTAGGTGAATATTTCAAAAGACTGGAAAGAGCAATGTCTTCTAGGAATATATAAACAGGTATAACCAAAATGATTCTTTACAAAATAGACAACAATTTTATGTTAACAGAGAGGAAAATAGACAAAGCAATTCTCATAATGATGAGTCTATTGTGGAAAATGAAAGGTGTCGAATTTTTCAGAACTTTTCTGAACACCGAAGTAAGACAGTATTTGTCGAGTTTTCGTTCCCAGCCGAAACGAAAATCGTCCAAAAAGAGGAGAAATGATCACTCACCCCGCGGTGCAGGATTGATGATACTAGGCGTTCGCCCACTGGGTGGGTGCAGTGAAGAGTACAGACCCGACTAGGCTTGTTCAGACGACAATAAGCATAATAATAATTCGAAGGAATCAAAATGGCAGGAATCACCAAACTAACTACAATATTAACAAACTAATGTAAAATAATAAAAGACAATTCGATATAGATTTATTAAATGACTATTATGATACTGAACAAACTGACAATAATAATGAACGGACAGATGTAAAAGGGCAGATTTTCAATTTTAATAAATGAAAACAATGTACAACCATCGACTTCAACTGAACAACAAAATTTCCGATGAAGCCACATGCAATCAAGCTGAAAATAACCAATTATGAACACCCAATAGAATTTATGAAATAAGAGGTACAACACAGGAAAAATAATTTGCAGAATTACTAATAATTGAATGAAAATGAAATTGAAAACCTTTGAAAAAAAAATTTTGTGTATGAAAAGGTTGCAGGATATTGGAACAGGCGGGACGAAAACGAGGGCCCACTGACTCGTTCAACTGCCAGTAAGAAACTGAACTTCGCTTCACTTTAGCCAGTTTAACACACGCTACCGCTAGAGGAAGTGACAAGTAACAATTCTTTTATTTTTGAGGTGATATCAACACCCCCACTAGGTTGAACAATGAATGAAAATATTCTTTCAATTCCAAGAATCTTCAGAAAAGCGGTTGATAGCGGGCGAAGCCTTAGTCAAGAAGTCAGCCAACATTTTATCATTTTTAATGTATTCAACATTTATAGATTTGTTGACAACATCATCTTTAATGTAATGGTATCTTGTCCCAGTAAAGATGAACACAATTAAATGAGCCTATAATTTTACCCAACAAGTTTCTCAAATAAACTGCCTTTTTCGAAGCCTCAGACAAGGTCATATACTCGGCTTCCGTTGTTGAGAGTACTACAGTTTTTTTGGTGCTTTTCCAAGAAATAACACACTCGGAATATCTGAAACAGAAGCCAGTATAAGACCTCCTATCAACTGAACTGCTTCCCCAGTCAGGGTCTACAAAACCCAATAACTGACCAGAGCCCCATTTATACTTGAGACAAAAATTTTTGCAAATTCTGCAAATTCCATAGAACTCTTTTTGCAGATTTACAATGACTGATATCAAAGCAACTATTATAAAAAAAGGAGTTTATTGTCCAAACAGGGTCAAGCCCCAATTACAGGACAGCAATACGTAATGGTTAGAGTTTGTGGTTGTGCTAAAGCTAAGATGAAATATTAGATAAAAAAAAAACAATACAACAAAAAACACACACAAAAAAAATTGCATAATCATTATCACATAATATGTGTGAGATCGGTTGTAGCTTTAAATCAAGTACTTAAGTACTTACATATATCTAAGTGCTAATTGAATTGATTACTCATAATTTGTTATACAGAATTTGCTTTATTTTTGTTCTGTCTGAAAGTATTTATGGGTTCATTAAATAAATCGGTTTCTTCACCAAACTTTTTAAATGTGTTACACATTGCGTATATCGGTGATTTGGCGAAAACATTTGTTCTAGGTATAGGAAGATAGAAAGGATTTACATTTCTGCTGTTCTTTCGCGGTACGTGGAAATTCAACTGTGACAATAGCTCAGGACAGTTTATGAGTTTGTGAACAAATACGCAGGAATGATATGTTCTACGATCATTGAGTGATAGAAGACCAACTCTGTTAAGTAGGGTTTCATTGTTGATTCCTTGTTCAGGATAAACTCCATCCATTTTATATATCAAATATTTCATGAAAGCACTCTGAATTGACCCGAGTTGTTGCCTTCGAGTTTCATAGTATGGAGTCCAGATTAAGCAGCCATATTCAAGTCGTGTTCGTACATATGGAGAATATAATGTGAGGTAGTATTGTTTGCTGGTGAAGTCTTTGCAATTTCTATAGATGAAACCGAGCATTTTTTTTGCCGATGATGAAATTTTGTTAATGTGGGAATTGAAATTCAGTTTTTGGTCGGATACTATTCCGAAATCCTTTGTTTGATACTCGCGAGTTGTGTGTTATTTATTGAGTAATTGAATTGAATTGGATTATTTTCAAGTGTGTATGTTGCGAATTTGCATTTTTCAATATTGAGGTATAATTTGTTGTGCAGACACCATTCCTGCAAGGAATCGATATCATTTCGAAGAAGAGTACAGTCTTCAGAGTTTTTTATTATTTTGAATAGTTTCAGATCATCCGCGAATAGAAGCAAACTACTGCCGATGTTGATGCATATATCGTTCATGAAAAGTGAGAATAAAAGTGGTGCAAGGTTGCTTCCTTGCGGTGCTCTGCTGGGAGCTATGTATTCATATGATTTGTGCCCTCGATATTGAACGCCTTGCACTCGGTTTGTTGAATAGGATTTCAGTAGGTCAAGCAGATTCTTATCAAAACCGAATTGTTCGAGTTTTGCCAACAGAATAGTGTGGTCCCATTTTGTCGAAGGCCTTCGAAAAATCAGTGTAAATAGTATCAACTTGCAGGTGGTGATCCATCGCATTGTTTGCGTGAAGCACATTAGATTTGTGATTGTTGATCTTTTCATTATGAATCCGTGTTGTTCGATCCGTATAATGTTTCTAACAAGAGGGGAAATTTGATTGTAAATTCCTATTTCGAAAGCCTTCGCAAAGTTAGGTATTAGTGATATTGGCCTGTAGGGGGGGGCCGGAGGAAAAGATCCACCCAACGGAAAAAAGAGGGGGGGGGGGGGGGAGGGGAGAAAAAAGGGGGGAGAGGGGGGGGGGTTTTTCCTGGGGGGGGGGGAGGGAAGAAAGAGTCTCCAAAAAAGGGGGGATAGAAGTTGTTTTTTCCACTGGAAAAGAGAAAAAAAAGATAAAGAGGGGAGGAGAGGTCTTCGGTTTGTTTGAATGCTTTTGCCTCAAAATGAAAAAGTTTGAGTGTTTCGAAAATGGAAATTTATCTTATTGAATTTGAAGAACGGGTTGTATTCGGAGAGATTATTTTTGGACAAATAGAAGGAAGAACAATTGATCAGTATTTTATTAACATGAGAAGGAACGGAGAATAGGTGAAATTTTTACAAATTCGAATTGTCAAACAACGATGTGTGCCCTCTATGATCCAGGAGAGATATGATGCTTACGCATTGAATATGATAATGCTTGCCGACGATACCAAGAGATGGCGTCACACCTCTCATTGAAAATTTCTTATGAAATGAAAATCGCGCCAGAAGGAACATAAAATCATTCGTTATGTCGTTGTATCAAAATCTTCATACAACGGTTTCTTCTCATACAACAAAAAATGGATTGTATTTAATAAAAACTAATTGTACGCCATCTTCATTTGGGTTAAGAAAATCTTAAATATTTGAATCGGTCGTTCGCTATATCTGCCATAAAGTTGGGGTTACGAGCTATTTACGTGTTTGAGTGTTCATTGAAATATGTTATGTTATTATTATGCTGAAAAAGGGAAAAGTGAATGACTATTAATAATAAGGTAACTCTTCATTCATGATAATTTATATGAATATGAGCCAGTTCAATAATCGACGCGGTAAACCTTATAGTTCTGACAGTTTGAAGGTAAACAACGTTTTATCGAAAAAATCGAAAGGACCAGGCAGTTTTATCGCTATAATACACAATGATTGGCTAGAATAACCATAGAATAACCCGCTACTATTGGTTGAAATGCCAAAAACGTCACATTTTGACAAGTGAAAAAAAATAATCGTTATTAAAAATGTCTTATGCTGGATAACGAAACTTCATAATATGCCCGGTACTCGCCTCCCAAAAATTTGCTACGAAGATAAGTACAATTGGATACGCCAAATTAGTGAATATTTCGAGAGGGTGGAAAGATATTATCTATGTGATAACCTTTCCCTTGTCTTTGGAAGAAGCAAACAAAAAAAAATTCTTGGATTCGTACCACACATATTTGCAAAGAGAGGATATTCTTCGAATAGAACAGTCCACTTTCATACTATTCTACAACGTGTTTACCAATACTAATGGACTATTTTATTTATAGCTCAGTACGCCGATGGCCACAAGAATATTTGCTCAATTGCGCTGTTGTGGAAAAATGTCTGTAAAATTTCTCTTCGGGAACTGCTCCTACGTTATCAACACACAGGAAATATGCTCGATATGTAATTTATCAGAGGCTGAGACTGTAGACCACTTAATATTCAAATGTCCCATTTACGATGAGGTTAGAGGACAATTGAGGTTGTACGCAAACACCATACCCGAGTTGGCTGACCTGCTAGAAACAGCCACGCCTAAAATCATCACTGCTATATCTAATTGCGTTATGAACATTTTGAAGCTCCGTTCTTTTATCATTAACGAATAGGTTATATCTTTTTTGTTTTCCTTTTTTATTTAGCCGTTCTTAAGCATATGAACCAAACACTTGTTACAAGAATATTGTATTCTTAAAAACAATAAATATCTATCTATCTATCTAACTATAGCTGCAGAGACCTAAAAATGTCTGCACCTCCATTACGTTTTTTGGCTTGGTGTTCCAGGTGTTGGTCCACTGATTCAGACATCACTAAGAGATCGTCCACATGTGTCACCAAGAAATCTGAAAATTATTCTCCAAAGATGATAGATATGGCCCTTGAGAACTATGAAACGGCACTACGAATCCCAAATGGCAAAACTCAAAACGGATGAGTATTTGCCAATACGAGTGCGATAGGTCTATTTTGAAAGGGATTTTTTTATTATGTAAGCGCGATATAATATCTTATACGCGTAACACCCTTTTGAAATCTGGTACCATCAAGGAATTCAGGTGCCGGGCATCCAAACAGACTCTTACCGACCCGTCATATTTAACAGCTATCATGAGAGGTGAAACATTTGGGGTTGGAACACGTTCAATAACTCCCCAACTTTTCATTTGTGTTTTGTTTTTTTCCACAGCTTCCCTATGTACAACTGGGATAGGGTAGTTTTTTATAAAAAATTCTTTATCGGTAGATAGATGAATTTCATGACAATAAACGTTTGTGCGACCAGGAATTTGTGAAAATATTTTTTTGTATTTGGAAAGAAAGTTTTGGAAAACAATTTTTTTACACCCTGTATATCTGCGGATGAAGTAATTACATCAAAGTCGATAACATCAGTGTGGCAAGGTATGTCATCTTTGGCTGAATACTTCTCATCAATACTAGCAATTACATTCATGGGTAGGTGATTGGAACATCAACTTCATTTAAGGATATAATTTCCTCTTCTTTTCGAAGAATATTTTTTTTTTAAGATCTACCACAGCATCGTGAAGTCTCGAGAAATCTGTTCCAATGATTATGGGATTTAATAAGCCAGAAATCAACAGGAATTCATGTACAAATGTTTCCTCATCAGCCTGGAAAGTTATGTAGGCTTGTGATACCACCTTCCTGAATTTTGACTCGAATGCACCAACAACGTGAATGGCATTACAAGGAAAATGCGGTATAATCTTATGAAAATCAGATATCTGTTCCCAAACTTCAATGGAGCAGGCAGTTACTGTACTCCCTGTATCTTCAATTGCTGGAAATTGAAAACCATAATTGTTCAGTAAAATAATTGGGCACCTTGTATCGAATGAACTGTGGTCAAATTCACATTCGTCAAATAAATCTTCCACTGGATTATTTTATACAAAAGACTTCCGCCTATCTGATTTATTTTTGTTGTTAGAAGTGAAGGTTGGGTTTTCCCTCATCAACACTGCCCCCACACACGAGTAACTCATATGTGGGAAACTCACTCGTTTTCCGACTCATTTTCCTCCGTTGAAGCCTCAAGTAAAAGTGAGGAAATATTTTTCTTATCGAAATGTCTTAATGGTATCTCATTAGTAGTCTGCCTGACATTTTTATAAGGCTGTTGAAGTAAACTGTTTTCTGAACTTATATTCGAATGATCTGTATCATTTCGTGAATAGGAGGACCTGTTCGTATTATTTTTGAAAAATAATCCGCCTGTCTCAATCGACTACAGGCCGATAACAAGTCATCAGTTCCGACCAAAGTGGCCGAAATATTAGGAGGGAAATGTCGTGCGATAATAATTGCAATTAATTCCTGTTGCGTATAAGTGGGTTTCAAATATCTAGCCGATGAAACTTGAAAATTGAAATAGTTTCTTCCCGATATTTCCCCGCTTCTTATTTCAACTTAATACCAAGCTGTAATGTGGAACCCCAATATTGCTCCAAAAATGCTGTTTTAAATTCAGGATACGAATTGAACAAATAATTATAACAGTCGAACCAAACTTTGACAGCCCCTCCGAGCAAATTTCTTATGTAAAATTTCAATTGTGAAAAAGGAACGTGCTGAACATCAAAATATGTTTCAATATTTATCAAAAAATCAATTGGGTGCAACTCTCCTTCGTTATCATAGGTGGGTAAAACTCTTACATCTTTCAACTCAGGTAAGCTAAAGTATTTCGACGGTTTTCACAAAATATTTGATTTTGAAACCCATTATTGGTTGACAAATTAACAGTCGGAATATGTATGAGATTTTGGCAATTAACTGAAGAAACACCTGTTGCACCAATATATAAACCAAAATTGTTCGAAAATATTCATGTGAATTCAACGTTGCTAAACTTGTGGCAGGCTGTGTATAAAAAGTGTTAGTCGTAATTAAAGTTGCTGGAGTAGGAGATTTGAGCCGGTTCTAAGCCTCCCCCCACCACTATGACGTCATTAATGACTAATTAATGACATCATAGTGGTGGGGGTTGACCTTGAACGGCTCAACTGGTGCATAGGACGTCATTGATGATTAATGACATCATAGTGGTGGGGGTTGACCTTGAACGGCTCAACTGGTGCATAGGACGTCATTAATGATTCATGACATCATAGTGGTGGGGGTTGACCTTGAACGGCTCAACTGGTGCATTGGACCTTGAAACATTTCTGAAAATGTAATCATGGGATTCTTTGTCTGTGTGTGACGTCATTCGACCTTGAGATAGGCGCATGGTAATGCATCTGTACTCTAGTCAGTGGGGGGGGGGTAATTAGAATTTGCATACACGGTAAAGATATCCTTCATGTATGAAGAATAGATAACATATCACCAATTTTTATATTTTGCGACCTCCAATAACCTTGAAGACGTGTAACCCTGATGACTGGATTGAGCTCGAACGGTATTGTCCTTGAATGGCATTGAAATGACTTTGGAAACGTTCAGAATAGCCCCGACAAAATATCGTCATTTTCAATATATTGTGACCTCCAATGACCTCGATGACGAGCGACCCTGAATGTCCCTTATGTACCCTTCAGCTCGTTCAGCTTTGACTTTGAATACTCTTGATTATTGACGGATTCGAACTTGAACGGCATTACCGTTGAATGACATTGAGATGACTTTGGACGAAAAACAATTGATGTATTTGTGTTTGACATGTACCGATAAAATATCGCCATACTTAAATTTTCATAACCTTCAATAACTTTGACGAATGGTTACCCTGTTGATCCTCTAGCATATGCAGCTTCGACCTTGAGTACCCTTGAGTATTGGCGGGGTCTAACTTGAACGGCACTGCCCTCGAATGACATTGAAAGACTTTGAAATCGCATATTTCAATATTTTGTGACCTTACTAAACCTGATGACGAGTTACTCCGAATAACAATTGATGTATTTGTGTTTGACATGTCCCGATAAAATATCGCCATATTTGATATTTTATAACCTTCAATAACCTTGGCGAAGGGTTACCCTGTTGGTCCTCTAGCATATGCAGCTTTGACCTTGAGAATCCTTGAGTATTGGCGGGGTCGAGCTTGAACGGCACTGCCTTGAATGATATTGAAAGACTTGTGTGACCTTCAACAACTTTGACGGCGAATTACCCAATTTACCCTCTAGCACATTCTGCTTTGACCTTGGGTACCCTTGAGTACCTTTGAGTATTAGCGGGGTCGAGTTCGAACGGCACTGTCCTTGAATGACATTGAAAATGTTTGGAGCGGTCCCATATCGCTACTTTTATTATTGGGTGACCTTGACGATGAGTTACCCTGTCCACCCTCTAGCATATGCCGTTTTGACCTTGAATACCCGTGAGTGTTGACGGGGTCGAGCTTTAAATGACATTGAATGACTTTGAAATTGTTTGGAGCGTTCCCTTATCGCGCCACCTTTGAATTTGTGTGACCTTCAATAATCTTGTTGATGACGAGGCGTATACAACTTTGACCTTGGATACCCTTGAGTGTTGACGGGATAAAAATGTCGAAGACCAGTTGCGGAACGTTTGAAGTCTTCTGGCATACAAACGGTCTGCAGCCATTGTTCATTCGACGGAACATGCGGTCAGACGCTCATAGATATGCAAGGTTTATGGTTTGATATGTCAACTGGAACATCGCGTTCGACAAGTTTTCCGCTTGATGCACTCAGGTAGGTGTCTGTCATATGTTAGGTATATCTTCAACTGAACCGTCGCATTCGGCAAGTTCAGTTCGAGTTCAGAGCTCGAACACTTCCTCACATCTCAAACAATTTGAGGTCATAATATGAAAGTCAACCATCAAACGAGTGAAGTCGAAGAAATATTGATACATCGAGACTACACGATGCACGCTCAAGGTCGAATTCCATGCACACGTGAGCACACATACATTGAACGTCATATAGCCTTCTTGGGGCTTCAAAAGTCTGGGTCTACATGAGCTTTTGCACCCAAGGTCATATGACGTAGAAAAACTCAAGGTCATTCAAGGTCAGGATTTGAAGATGGGGGGGGGGGGGAGGCACAACCGGTTTAAACACCCTACTTTCTTATCACGCTTCGAATACCTATATGTTAACAACCATTGAATGTTATCTTCACTACATTCAGGGATTCTCGGCGGAACTTTGGAAGAAATCAGTCTGACATCGAAGTCGTAAGACATTTTTGTTGAAAATATTTTTTATTCAGTCGAGGGATTTGATGAATACACCAAAAACTCATGAACAACTTTGAATTATATAATTGAATCAAAAATCACATTTTCAGGAAATCCATTGTCCTACAGTTTGTGGCTTGGTACTGCATGTAGTTATATCATTGAATCGGCAAGCAACTGTTTTACCTACTTGCTGTCATTCAGTGTCTCGTCGAAAATTGAAAACGGGTGAAAACGAAGATGTTTGGAATCGAAGTCGAAATAAATTTTTGTTGGACACATTTTTCATTCAGTGTACAAATTTGATGAACACCCAAAAACTTACGCACAACTTTGAATTATATTGTAGCTGATATTTTCATTGGGTACATAACGTTAACTGTGATTCTTAGAATAATGTTTGAAATGATAGACAAGGTGAAATATCTATCCAAATCTAGCTATCTATCGCAATAGATTCATGAAGAAATATTGCTTTATCATGCACACATCACTGCAACTCAAATGAGAAATGGTAACTTTCCGAACAGATTATTTTTACTCATTTTATCAACTCATAGTGCTTGATATGCGGACGTGTTCACACCTACACTACCCAGACCATGACATATGATCATCAAAAAACAAGTAGTGTGTAGTATGTGAAAACGTTGCTAAGGCAATGTGATCTGAGCATACGTTGTCTTGAATATTATCTTTCAAGTATAATTTTTTCATTCTTACATAATAAGTGATATAATATCGTCATTCTATAACATATATGTCAAAGTCAGTGGCGGGTCAAAAGCTTGAATGTCGTAGACTAGGTGGGCCGCAAAACCTTTTCCCAAAGAATGCAAACTAATGAAATTCCTAATGAATGAAGTACTCTCATACAACTATATTTACTAATTTCTCATTTATTCAAAATCGATGAAAACATTTAATTTTGATATTTTGTCTTTTATTGAATTGCCCATTTGTTGTGTGGTTTCATCGACGGAAATAACTTTTAGAATAGCGTCCAAGTGCGTGTTTGTTAAAAGCGATCTCGCGGGTGGAAGGAAAGAAGATAATTGACAAAATAGTTAAGGCTTTCGCTGCCGAGGTTTTCAGTATCACTACATTTATTCGGGTTTGAAGGCCGTCGTTTTTTCGAATTTCTTGAAAGAGATTCCAAAAAAACGACGGCCTTCAAACCCTAATAAAAGTAGTGATACTGAAGAAGATAATTGATCACACTTATAGGTCTCCCAAACCTCGACAATATTTTACAGGTCAATTCTTTTATGTCTTTCCCTTCATTAAACAGGCAAGTACTCATCAAATTAGATAGACAGGTTGAATCGACAATTCTTTTCTTGAGCTCTCGGCGGGCCACATTATTTGCATATTTTCAAGATTGATTCGTGCCGCAGGACAATGCTCAGTGGTCTGTATTTTCGACTTGGCTGTTCTAGAATGGATGAATTGTCCGAACAAAATAATAGAAAAATTGAATATGTTTTGAATAGAGCAAGGTTCTTCCTTATAACAGTTTATATAGAAAGTTCAGACATTGACGTTATTTTCAAAATCTGAGTGATCTACTCAGTTACGCCCAGTAGAGTGCAATACATTCAACTCAATTCAGAACAGACCCATGAATGTATTCATAAAATAAAACAATTACAATTGATGCATTCATCAGAATGAAAGAATTTATGGATTATTAGACATGCCAAACATTTTCAGCAAACTATAATGAATTTATGTAAAATGAAAAACATTTATTTTTTCGTAAACTTTTTGTTCCTAGCAATTATTTTACAAAATTTTTCATACAATATTTATTTTTTCTGTAGAGATATGTATTCTAGAACCTGAAAAACTCAATATTTCATTGAAAAAAGGAACGTTCATTCATAGATATAACGCGGGTTCGAATCTCACCCAAAGAAGAATAATCTCAATTTCGGCATTCAATTTTTTTTCTGTGAAAATGTCAATATCAAGAGCTACAGAAATCAAAATTTTCCATAAAATCTCTATGAAGCGATGAGTTTTTAAAGATAAAAAAAATCGAAATTAAACAATATTTCCTTACCTAACCATTATTTTTGCTTGTCACAAATTTCAGAAGTATTCGCTTGAAGTTACATATCAAGAACCATAGTCTTCCGCTTTACGTGCTTACCCCTACAATATCGAGGCCATGACATATGATCAATACATAGATAGCCATGGATTTTCAAGTGACCTAGCTTCATACGTTTTTCATATTATATTGATGTTACAAAATCAATTTATACAAAAATTGAAATTGAAAAACAAAAATTCAAATATATTTGTAGAATAGGGAAAAAATGCAGACAATTTCTGTAAAATAGATGGTGATTAAAATCATGAGAAAACGATTCATCAAGTCTATTATATTTATACAGGAAAATATTGTTAATAATTTTTCGATTATCTTGTACTCTTTGTTGAACGATCTTGGAAACAACGCTTTTGTGTTATGTGCCTGACGAATGCTGTCACAAATTTCAGAAGTATTAGCTGAAAGTTTCATGAATTGGTACCTCATTGTTGAATGTACACTGAATATACACACCATTTGATTATGGAAAGGACAAATGTCTCATTGATTTTCGAATTTCATATTCTGTTATATTTGCCCTCGTCAACAATAAAAACACAACAGAGCGATTACGATATATTCAATATATTCAATGAACTTAGATAATAAAAGTGAAGATACAAATCATATATTTATCAAAGAATATTCGACTCCCACTGCAGACACATTTTGCCAAAATTCCTGATCCTTCTCCCGGCGAAGGATCAACTCGTCCTGCTGCCTACTTAATTCGACAGCCTCGTTCTCAATTTGGTTGGCATTCTCCCGTAACTGTCTTAAACGTTCTTCCAACTCCATAAGCTCAATATTGATTTGAGCTTTCCGCTGATTCTGTTCAGCCAGTCTCGCGGCATTGTCTTCTATCTGACGCCCCACATCCTTATCTCGCATTAGCGCAGCCCTCAACAAATCTGAAGCTTCATACTTCGATTTCGTTTGCCGGGTCGGGGTTTGCAAACCGTGGAGAGTATCGATGCCTTCAATTTCGGGTGATGGGTTTGATGCCGTCTGGGGTTCAGGATTGACATCTTGTTGAGAGGTGGATGGCATTTCAACTGCTGAATTTCCATCTAGTTGTGGGGGTAGCTTCCCAATTAAATACCCCCTCAATAAATTACTGCTATCCATACACCTCTTGTTTGGTGTTTTTTTCACACTTCCACTGCATAGGGGTGGAGTACTGGCTACAGTACTATACCTTCCACGGCCTCGCCTCACTAATTTTATTGGCTGAACCACTTCTTCATCAGACGACAGCTCTATTACTGATACACTGGTCGGGGAGGATGGTATCGGATTTTCTTCCATATATTCGTCCATGAACTCAAAGATTTCTTCTTTCGAATAATTATTTGAAGCATATGCAACACTTGCCTCTTTCAATATTACTGACGATATTATATTCACAGACATTATTCTCGATATAATCTACTACACTTTTTCACAATTGTAATCCCTTTTCCTTCTTCCAATCCCGCTTTTATAATGATTTCGAATGCGTTCATCCCCCACTTCGAACATATCCCCCTCTACAGGCATATAACACAAAAGCGTTGTTTCCAAGATCGTTCAATAAAGAGTACAAGCATATCGAAAAATTATATTAACAATATTTCTCTGGTTTAATATTATAGACTCGATGAATCTTTTTTCCCATGATCTATTTTACAGAAATTGTTTGCATCTTGAAGTCTTAATATATTCGAGAGATATTCTCAGAATATTATAAATCGTCCAATTTGAATATGTATAGAACATGTCTAGAATATTTGAATCATATTGTGATAGTGTTCTGAGAATATTCAAATATTGAACCAATAACGGAATTGAATATTTGAATATAATTGTAACTGGATGGTAAAACTACATTGATGATTGATTCTACAGGAAGGCTCGCCCAAGTTTGATATGATATTATGAATATAACAGTAACTGTGAGTGGCTGTGATAATGGCTGGATCCTCAACTCAACTGATCATGTAAATCGAATAAAACAAGAGACCGAAATGAAAAACTAATAGCTCAACTTCAGTGATTCAAATAAACCACACGAAAATAAGACGAAAATCCTTCAATTCTAACTCCGTCATAAATACCAACAACTAATTTATACATGGCATTCAGAAATCTTTGAATGGGAGCAATTCCATTAAAATCGAAAAAATGGACAGACGGTGATGCATCTGTGATCTGCAGTCTCATACGATCTCAGTCATTTTTTTGGTACCTTGTAACTCCACTGATCTAATCCACTTCTCATTTATCATATTAGATTAGTATCGAAAACATTTCGGTGGATATTTTGAGGAATTGATATTCGAGGAATTCAATATCGTTTGTGAATCATTATACATAATGTAATGCTCGAAAATAGTCGTAAGAAAGCAAACTATTCTTCCACTAAATAAATCAAGTTGGCAAGTTAGCCTATAATAATTTCACGTGAATGTTCATCTTGAAATTCCACGTTATTCAGATAATGAAATGGATTATATTGAGAATCGTTATTTTGTTCTCAGATAGATACAATCAGCTGAGGATACTTGAGAAAATAATCTCCAGAAAAAGAAAGTCCTTTTATTCAAACATCAACTTTGTTATTTCTGAGCAAGAATAATCGGAATTGAAAGTGAGGAAATGCCATGGAAGAAAATTCCGCCTTCCACCCCAAAGATTTCGCTGAATTTCAAATTGCGATTCGTTAATTAATATTATTTGTCGAACACTCTCATGAGTGCGCCCAGAAAGCACAGCCTTGTGCGCCTGTGCGGGCTGGAAAGAATGTTCTTGATTGCCGTATTGCTCTATTTTTCATCATCAGTTATTTATAGTTACTTGTTCATCATTCTGAATTTATTGCATAGTTACCAATTACATAAAGGTATACTTCACTTCATTGCCCGCATGCATAAAGACACAATATCCTCAGTACTTAAATAACTGTGTTTAGTAGACTCGTTACGCATAATTTTGAATTTTCGAATAGAGTTACTGGATGAGTTCACACCCTTCAAGAAATTCATTGCATTCGTGAATGGAATTCATGATCATTCTTTGAAGGAAAGTAATATATACCCTTAAATACTTGAAGGAAATTGAAGCAGTTCAAATTATCCTGTTCACTTGTATAAAAACGTCATCTCTCGTCTCTCTTGTTTTATTCGATTTACATGATCAGTTGAGTTGAGGATCCAGCCATTATCACAGCCACTCACAGTTACTGTTATATTCATAATATCATATCAAACTTGGGCGAGCCTTCCTGTAGAATCAATCATCAATGTAGTTTTACCATCCAGTTACAATTATATTCAAATATTCAATTCCGTTATTGGTTCAATATTTGAATATTCTCAGAACATTATCACAATATGATTCAAATATTCTAGACATGTTCTATACATATTCAAATTGGACGATTTATAATATTCTGAGAATATCTCTCGAATATATTAAGACTTCAAGATGCAAACAATTTCTGTAAAAAAGATCATGGGAAAAAAGATTCATCGAGTCTATAATATTAAACCAGAGAAATATTGTTAATATAATTTTTCGATATGCTTGTACTCTTTATTGAACGATCTTGGAAACAACGCTTTTGTGTTATATGCCTGTAGAGGGGGATATGTTCGAAGTGGGGGATGAACGCATTCGAAATCATTATAAAAGCGGGATTGGAAGAAGGAAAAGGGATAACAATTGTGAAAAAGTGTAGTAGATTATATCGAGAATAATGTCTGTGAATATAATATCGTCAGTAATATTGAATGAGGCAAGTGTTGCATATGCTTCAAATAATTATTCGAAAGAAGAAATCTTTGAGTTCATGGACGAATATATGGAAGAAAATCCGATACCATCCTCCCCGACCAGTGTATCAGTAATAGAGCTGTCGTCTGATGAAGAAGTGGTTCAGCCAATAAAATTAGTGAGGCGAGGCCGTGGAAGGTATAGTACTGTAGCCAGTACTCCACCCCTATGCAGTGGAAGTGTGAAAAAAACACCACACAAGAGGTGTATGGATAGCAGTAATTTATTGAGGGGGTATTCAATTGGGAAGCTACCCCCACAACTAGATGGAAATTCAGCAGTTGAAATGCCATCCACCTCTCAACAAGATGTCAATCCTGAACCCCAGACGGCATCAAACCCATCACCCGAAATTGAAGGCATCGATACTCTCCACGGTTTGCAAACCCCGACCCGGCAAACGAAATCGAAGTATGAAGCTTTAGATTTGTTGAGGGCTGCGCTAATGCGAGATGAGGATGTGGGGCGTCAGATAGAAGACAATGCCGCGAGACTGGCTGAACAGAATCAGCGGAAAGCTCAAATCAATATTGAGCTTATGGAGTTGGAAGAACGTTTAAGACAGTTACGGGAGAATGCCAACCAAATTGAGAACGAGGCTGTCGAATTAAGTAGGCAGCAGGACGAGTTGATCCTTCGCCGGGAGAAGGATCAGGAATTTTGGCAAAATGTGTCTGCAGTGGGAGTCGAATATTCTTTGATAAATATATGATTTGTATCTTCACTTTTATTATCTAAGTTCATTGAATATATTGAATATATCGTAATCGCTCTGTTGTGTTTTTATTGTTGACGAGGGCAAATATAACAGAATATGAAATTCGAAAATCAATGAGACATTTGTCCTTTCCATAATCAAATGGTGTGTATATTCAGTGTACATTCAACAATGAGGTACCAATTCATGAAACTTTCAGCTAATACTTCTGAAATTTGTGACAGCATTCGTCAGGCACATAACACAAAAGCGTTGTTTCCAAGATCGTTCAACAAAGAGTACAAGATAATCGAAAAATTATTAACAATATTTTCCTGTATAAATATAATAGACTTGATGAATCGTTTTCTCATGATTTTAATCACCATCTATTTTACAGAAATTGTCTGCATTTTTTCCCTATTCTACAAATATATTTGAATTTTTGTTTTTTAATTTCAATTTTTGTATAAATTGATTTTGTAACATCAATATAATATGAAAAACGTATGAAGCTAGGTCACTTGAAAATCCATGGCTATCTATGTATTGATCATATGTCATGGCCTCGATATTGTAGGGGTAAGCACGTAAAGCGGAAGACTATGGTTCTTGATATGTAACTTCAAGCGAATACTTCTGAAATTTGTGACAAGCAAAAATAATGGTTAGGTAAGGAAATATTGTTTAATTTCGATTTTTTTTATCTTTAAAAACTCATCGCTTCATAGAGATTTTATGGAAAATTTTGATTTCTGTAGCTCTTGATATTGACATTTTCACAGAAAAAAAATTGAATGCCGAAATTGAGATTATTCTTCTTTGGGTGAGATTCGAACCCGCGTTATATCTATGAATGAACGTTCCTTTTTTCAATGAAATATCGAGTTTTTCAGGTTCTAGAATACATATCTCTACAGAAAAAATAAATATTGTATGAAAAATTTTGTAAAATAATTGCTAGGAACAAAAAGTTTACGAAAAAATAAATGTTTTTCATTTTACATAAATTCATTATAGTTTGCTGAAAATGTTTGGCATGTCTAATAATCCATAAATTCTTTCATTCTGATGAATGCATCAATTGTAATTGTTTTATTTTATGAATACATTCATGGGTCTGTTCTGAATTGAGTTGAATGTATTGCACTCTACTGGGCGTAACTGAGTAGATCACTCAGATTTTGAAAATAACGTCAATGTCTGAACTTTCTATATAAACTGTTATAAGGAAGAACCTTGCTCTATTCAAAACATATTCAATTTTTCTATTATTTTGTTCGGACAATTCATCCATTCTAGAACAGCCAAGTCGAAAATACAGACTACTGAGCATTGTCCTGCGGCACGAATCAATCTTGAAAATATGCAAATGATGTGGCCCGCCGAGAGCTCAAAAAAAGAATTGTCGATTCAACCTGTCTATCTAATTTGATGAGTACTTGCCTGTTTAATGAAGGGAAAGACATAAAAGAATTGACCTGTAAAATATTGTCGAGGTTTGGGAGACCTATAAGTGTGATCAATTATCTTCTTCAGTATCACTACTTTTATTAGGGTTTGAAGGCCGTCGTTTTTCTGGAATCTCTTTCAAGAAATTCGAAAAAACGACGGCCTTCAAACCCGAATAAAAGTAGTGATACTGAAAACCTCGGCAGCGAAAGCCTTAACTATTTTGTCAATTATCTTCTTTCCTTCCACCCGCGAGATCGCTTTTAACAAACACGCACTTGGACGCTATTCTAAAAGTTATTTCCGTCGATGAAACCACACAACAAATGGGCAATTCAATAAAAGACAAAATATCAAAATTAAATGTTTTCATCGATTTTGAATAAATGAGAAATTAGTAAATATAGTTGTATGAGAGTACTTCATTCATTAGGAATTTCATTAGTTTGCATTCTTTGGGAAAAGGTTTTGCGGCCCACCTAGTCTACGACATTCAAGCTTTTGACCCGCCACTGACTTTGACATATATGTTATAGAATGACGATATTATATCACTTATTATGTAAGAATGAAAAAATTATACTTGGTAGATAATATTCAAGACAACGTATGCTCAGATCACATTGCCTTAGCAACGTTTTCACATACTACACACTACTTGTTTTTTGATGATCATATGTCATGGTCTGGGTAGTGAAGGTGTGAACACGTCCGCATATCAAGCACTATGAGTTGATAAAATGAGTAAAAATAATCTGTTCGGAAAGTTACCATTTCTCATTTGAGTTGCAGTGATGTGTGCATGATAAAGCAATATTTCTTCATGAATCTATTGCGATAGATAGCTAGATTTGGATAGATATTTCACCTTGTCTATCATTTCAAACATTATTCTAAGAATCACAGTTAACGTTATGTACCCAATGAAAATATCAGCTACAATATAATTCAAAGTTGTGCGTAAGTTTTTGGGTGTTCATCAAATTTGTACACTGAATGAAAAATGTGTCCAACAAAAATTTATTTCGACTTCGATTCCAAACATCTTCGTTTTCACCCGTTTTCAATTTTCGACGAGACACTGAATGACAGCAAGTAGGTAAAACAGTTGCTTGCCGATTCAATGATATAACTACATGCAGTACCAAGCCACAAACTGTAGGACAATGGATTTCCTGAAAATGTGATTTTTGATTCAATTATATAATTCAAAGTTGTTCATGAGTTTTTGGTGTATTCATCAAATCCCTCGACTGAATAAAAAATATTTTCAACAAAAATGTCTTACGACTTCGATGTCAGACTGATTTCTTCCAAAGTTCCGCCGAGAATCCCTGAATGTAGTGAAGATAACATTCAATGGTTGTTAACATATAGGTATTCGAAGCGTGATAAGAAAGTAGGGTGTTTAAACCGGTTGTGCCTCCCCCCCCCTTCTTCTTCAAATCCTGACCTTGAATGACCTTGAGTTTTTCTACGTCATATGACCTTGGGTGCAAAAGCTCATGTAGACCCAGACTTTTGAAGCCCCAAGAAGGCTATATGACGTTCAATGTATGTGTGCTCACGTGTGCATGGAATTCGACCTTGAGCGTGCATCGTGTAGTCTCGATGTATCAATATTTCTTCGACTTCACTCGTTTGATGATTGACTTTCATATTATGACCTCAAATTGTTTGAGATGTGAGGAAGTGTTCGAGCTCTGAACTCGAACTGAACTTGCCGAATGCGACGGTTCAGTTGAAGATATACCTAACATATGACAGACACCTACCTGAGTGCATCAAGCGGAAAACTTGTCGAACGCGATGTTCCAGTTGACATATCAAACCATAAACCTCGCATATCTATGAGCGTCTGACCGCATGTTCCGTCGCATGAACAATGGCTGCAGACCGTTTGTATGCCAGAAGACTTCAAACGTTCCGCAACTGTTCTTCGACATTTTTATCCCGTCAACACTCAAGGGTATCCAAGGTCAAAGTTGTATACGCCTCGTCGTCAACAAGATTATTGAAGGTCACACAAATTTAAAGGTGGCGCGATAAGGGAACGCTCCAAACAATTTCAAAGTCATTCAATGTCATTTAAAGCTCGACCCCGTCAACACTCACGGGTATTCAAGGTCAAAACGGCATATGCTAGAGGGTGGACAGGGTAACTCATCGTCAAGGTCACCCAATAATAAAAGTAGCGATATGGGACCGCTCCAAACATTTTCAATATCATTCAAGGCAGTGCCGTTCAAGCTCGACCCCGCCAATACTCAAGGATTCTCAAGGTCAAAGCTGCATATGCTAGAGGACCAACAGGGTAACCCTTCGCCAAGGTTATTGAAGGTTATAAAATATCAAATATGGCGATATTTTATCGGGACATGTCAAACACAAAAACATCAATTGTTATTCGAAGTAACTCGTCATCAGGTTTAGTAAGGTCACAAAATATTGAAATATGCGATTTCAAAGTCTTTCAATGTCATTCGAGGGCAGTGCCGTTCAAGTTCGACCCCGCCAATACTCAAGGGTACTCAAGGTCGAAGCTGCATATGCTAGAGGATCAACAGGGTAACCATTCGTCAAGGTTATTGAAGGTTATGAAAATTTAAGTATGGCGATATTTTATCGGGACATGTCAAACACAAATACATCAATTGTTTTTCGTCCAAAGTCATCTCAATGTCATTCAACGGTAATGCCGTTCAAGTTCGAATCCGTCAATAATCAAGAGTATTCCAAGTCAAAGCTGAACGAGCTGAAGGGTACATAAGGGACATTCAGGGTCGCTCGTCATCGAGGTCATTGGAGGTCACAATATATTGAAAATGACGATATTTTGTCGGGGCTATTCTGAACGTTTCCAAAGTCATTTCAATGCCATTCAAGGACAATACCGTTCGAGCTCAATCCAGTCATCAGGGTTACACGTCTTCAAGGTTATTGGAGGTCGCAAAATATAAAAATTGGTGATATGTTATTGGGACTACTTCAAACAATTTAAAAGTCATCTCAATACCATT
Organism: Zygogramma bicolorata; assembly: GCA_032362365.1. Taxonomy (NCBI): domain Eukaryota; kingdom Metazoa; phylum Arthropoda; class Insecta; order Coleoptera; family Chrysomelidae; genus Zygogramma; species Zygogramma bicolorata. The sequence goes on along the minus strand of JAVJAQ010004681.1, from coordinate 718,960 downwards.
CAAGAGAAATGTCGGTCAAGCTCGACCCCACCTACACTCAACGGCAGTCAAGGTCAAAAGTTGCACATGCCAGAGGATACACACGCAAAATATAAAAATTGGGGATATGTTGTTGGGACTACTTCAAACAATTTAAAAGTCTTCTCAGTACCATTCATGGGAAATGCCGGTCGAGCTCGACCCCACCTACACTCAAGGGCACTCAAGGTCAAAAGTTTCACATGCCAGAGGATACACAGATGACATTCAGGATAACTCGTCATCAACGTTATTGAACGTCACAATATATTGAAAATGATGATATTTTGTCGGGGCCATTCTGAACGTTTCCAAAGTTATTTCGAGGACAATACTGTTCAAACTGAACCCCACCAACACTCAAGGGTATTCAAGGTCAAAGCTGGATGGTACAGTCATTCAAAGTAACTCATCATCAAGGTTTTTTGAAACCCACTGAATATTCACACGATGATGATAATGAAACTTTTCAATTTCAATGTCATTCAAGGGCAATGTCGAGCAAGTTGAAACCGCCAACAATCAAGGTCATTCATGATTAGAAAACATGTCACATTCTGTCGGGACTACTTCTAACGCTTTGAAAGTTAATGTCATTCAAGGACAATATCGTTCAAGACACACCCCGTCAAAACTCAAAAGTATTCAAGGTGAAAGTTGCACATGCTAAGCAAAGGGCATTCAAGGTGACTCGTCATCAAGGTTATCCAAGATCAATGGCACAAATTATTCAAACGCCATAATTTTTGTCACGACCACTTCGATCGTTTTCTCAAAGTCAATGTCATTCAAGGACAATGACGTTCAAGATAAACCCTGCCAATACTCAAGAGCATTGCAGATATAATGATTCCACATGAAAATCCGCATTTCTTATATAATGGATAGCGAGCCGCCTCCCACCACTATCTATGCAGCGGATGCGCACACATCTCTAGTACCCCACCAGACTGCCTGAAGTTGCAACCCCCCCCCCCACTCTCCGACGAGCTTACAGAGAGCAGTGCGGGCATTCATTCGTGGCTGGGACTTCGTGGAGTGCAGATGTGAGGTGTAGTGGGGGCTCGTGTTGGTGAACTTTGGGTGGGTGGTGTTTGTCAGTTCGGGTATTCATTCGTGACTGTGACTTCGTGGAGTGCAGACGTGAGGTGTAGTGGGGGCTCGTGTTGGTGAACTTTGGGTGGGTGGTGTTTGTCAGTTCGGGTATCCATTCGTGACTGTGACTTCGTGGAGTGCAGACGTGAGGTGTAGTGAGGGCTCGTGTTGGTGAACTTTGGGTGTGTGGTGTTTGTGCGCGTATGTGTAGACATGTGTACTTCTATGCAATGTAGTACAGAGAACACATGCTTTATCCGTGTGTATGCAATCTATTCTTCATACATGAAGGATATCTTTACCGTGTATGCAAATTCTAATTACCCCCCCCCCACTGACTAGAGTACAGATGCATTACCATGCGCCTATCTCAAGGTCGAATGACGTCACACACAGACAAAGAATCCCATGATTACATTTTCAGAGATGTTTCAAGGTCCAATGCACCAGTTGAGCCGTTCAAGGTCAACCCCCACCACTATGATGTCATGAATCATTAATGACGTCCTATGCACCAGTTGAGCCGTTCAAGGTCATCCCCCACCACTATGATGTCATTAATCATCAATGACGTCCTATGCACCAGTTGAGCCGTTCAAGGTCAACCCCCACCACTATGATGTCATTAATTAGTCATTAATGACGTCATAGTGGTGGGGGGAGGCTTAGAACCGGCTCAAATCTCCTACTTGCTGGGCAACGATTTGTTTTTTTTAAAATTTCGTTTATTTTTAAAATGAATACAATTGCTCGGTAGCTGTGCTGGATCAAACGTAAAAATCGAACAATGATGCGTTCTCGCGTTTATATAAGGGATATAATGCAAACTCAGCGTCTACGAGCTCTGGTAAACACTTGGATTATTACAATGGGTATATTCATTAGGAATATATAATTCCTCCATCCTTAAGATGAAAATAATACGTCTGTGTTATTTTCAGAACAACGATTTGGTTCTAGTTGGATATCATTATATCGAGTTGAATATCGAGTTGAAAATAATCTTATTGAATTGACTATCTGTCGTCTGAAAATAAACAGTGATAATAGAATAACAAAGATTATACATGATGAATATAAAATATAATGTGAAGAATTATTTTCTTCCGGTCGTTGTAGGCTATGTAGTTGCGTCTTCTCGGCTATCTTCTGGAGATGGCTCAGGTAGATTTCCTCTTGAGGGTGCCTCGAGAGTGTCCAGTTGTGGTAGTTGAAACGGCGTTTCTTCATTACTATATACATCACCATTAATTTTCACTTTGCAATGATAAGGGATGTAAAGTTTAGGTTGATTGATTTCCTCGTAACCATTCTCTTGGCAAACTTTTTCAATATAAATTTTCTTGAATGGTATAGCAATGAGATATGCATTGGTGATTGGTTCAACGATGTCTTGTTGAGTTTGGATGTCTGTTGTTTGGCATTTGGTCGTACGTTGTCCCATAAGAATTTCAGGAATACAGACTTTATTTGAAATTTGATTTTCGATGAACTGGATACAACTATTTTCAACTCTGATGCAGGTTTCATCAGCATAATGGTGATATGTCGAGTTCAATATTATATAAGGTTTCAAGGTTAAAATGGTTTTATTGGATATAGGGATAGGATAGAGATGGAAAATCTCATAAACGTTTTCCTGGAGTATCGGAAAATGAACAATGAACAGAATTCTTTCATTACTATAGCGAATTTCTGTTTTTAATAATTTATAATATGATTGAGTATTTTTGAAAACTGGTAATCCATTTTTGTAAAGAGAAAACATTATTTTTGTTAATGTTTCTAATTCATCAATTGATAATATAGTACTATGAACTATATTGAGTTCGGCGAATAATATTGAATCTTCGATATTATTTAAGAGAGATAGCATGTTTTGACTATCAATAATCATTGTATCTAGTGAATTTTGTAATCGTAGGAATAATGTATACTTATTCAAGCTTTGAACAATACTTTTAATTTGTTTTTGAATTAATTTTTGATTGCTTGATATTTTCTTTAAATTTTCAACTGTTTCATTCATGAAATCTTGAGTTATAGATAAATAGTTTTTCAAATCATGATGTGAATTGTTTTGATTTTCGGACAGTGTTGCAAGAGCATTATCGTATCTTTCACCGTCTTCATCATCTAAAGTGCCAAACAGCCATTTATGAATTCTACCTCCTACATTTATGAGTCCTCTTTTGTGATTTTAATATGTTTGACGTTTGATATTATTGAGTTTATTCATTATTTGTTCAAGGAGATAGTTCAAATGTTCATGCATATGTTGGAGTTGAGGATATAATTCGTCTTTAATAGAGACTAGATTTTCAATTGTTTTTGAGTTGTCTCTAATACGTTGTATAGGTTTATCAAATTTTGTCAAGTCTAAAAATTTGATGAAAGTATGTTTGTTGAAGGTAATTCTTGCTTGTCTAAGGGAAAAAGAAAGAATTGGGTTAGTCAGAGTCTTCGACTTGATCTGTTGTCCTTCTGTCATAATAATGCCTATCAGGATTATCATTTGTAGTAGCATCTGAAACAATTCGTTGGGGTTTCAATTGTTGTTTATGATAGGTTGCTTTAAGGGTTTTTAATTTAATATCCTCGTTTTTTATTGGTTCAACAGCTCTATAAAGGGGTGTCGTTTTACTTCGTTGTTTCTTTCCAAATTAACTTTGTCTAAAGATGCTTTTGCTTTTTCGTTATTAGTTTTTATCATGTCATTTATTATTTTTATGTTTCTGTCATGTTTTTCTAGGTAGTCAGTCATTATTTTTTCTGTGGTTATATCAAGTGGGTTTCCATGATTTAAATTTCCTTTTATTATTTGAAATGGTGTATATTTAGTTGCCGAATGAATTGTGTTGTTATACCCTAAAATTATTGCGTATACTTACAATGTGAGATGATATTGATCTCTGTGGAAATTCTTGTTTCAATATTCTTATTTCTTCTAGTAATGTCGAATGAAGTCTTTCAATTGGACTGTTACTATTAGGATTTTTGGGTGTTACATAATGTAATTTTATGTTATGTTTTTCACAAAAATCTTCAACGATTTTATTTTTGAATTCACTGCCTGAGTCGCATGTGATTTTCGAAGGTATTCCGTAATGTGGAGAGAATATTAAAATTCCATCAATAATATTCAATGCATTAGGTTGAATAGGGTATGCTTGAGCGAAGCGTGAAAAACTGTCAATCAATGTTAAGAATTCAGTTTTATTTATTGATAGTATATCCTTATAAATATGTTCGAAAGGATATTCTCCAATAGGTGCTGGTTTGGATTTTATTTCATATGGGTGTCTTTCATATTTAGACTTTTGACAATCTTCACATGTATTGATATAATCACGTATGTCCGTTATCATATTGGGCCAATAGTATTTTCGTGAGAGGGCTAATTTTGTTTCATTGATTCCTCTATGTATAGTTTAATTTCATGATGATATTTTATTTTTTTTCTTGTTGTTCTTTTTTGTTGGTTATGTCTTTGAGTAAAATGTTACTTTGAATTAGTTTAAATGCAGCATTTTTAAAGTAATTTTGAATAGTTGAGACCATAATAGGTTGTAATTCTTCTTGAACTATCATACCATATGTATGTTTTGGTTTTAAATAATTTTTTATTGTATCTACCAAGTTTTGTTGGAAGTTTTGGTAGGGTAAAAGTATGTTAAGTCTAGTTTTATCGAATATTTTTTTGTATCGTTACCCGTGGTGTAATAGCATCTCGGCTACAATAAAGGAAAATTTGATTTTGAAATTTATTTAATTCTTGTTCTGAAATCGGTATTTCAAGAACTGGATTTTCTACACTTGTGTGTTCAGTGTCTGAAGATTCTTCATCTTTTTTCTTTTTTGTAGGTGGACGAATTTGAATGTCCGAAATGATGTTTATTTTCTTATCCTTATTTTCATTTTCTTTCTTGATAAATTCATCAATATCACTTAAGTCGATATCTGAAAGTTGAGGAATTTCATAATTTGGGTCGAATAATTCGGGAAAGTCATCTTCAATTCTATGTTCTTGTGGATATTGACCCACTGCAAGTGATTGGGTTCCAATAGGATTCATTTCTATTTGAGATAAAGCATCTTTGGTTGTTGATGGTAAAGGAGTACTGCTTTTATTTTATTAGGATTTGGTTTTATTCTCTCTAATACTTTCAAAAGCTGGTATTTCGAGAGTATATTGTTTTTTATGGGGTTGTTTATAAAAATGGTATTTACACATAATCTGACCGTAGTAGTTGGTTTTTAAAATCAATTCTTAAATTGAGATGTTTAATTTCTTTTATAATTTGTCCCTTGATTATTTATATATATATATATATATATATATATATATATATATATATATATATATATATATATATATATATATATATATATATATATATATATTTTCACATATATATATATATATATATATTCAGCTATATATATATACGGTATACTATATACTACTGCTGAATGAATCTCTATTATGTCATCTCGTTCATCTGTGGCAGGTTGTGAAATCGTTTCAGGCAGATTGTCAACATTCGTCTCATTTTTATTGTCTGTTGGTTCTTCAACTTCAACTTCATCAAAAATTGTATAGAAATCCTCAAATTCTTGGTCAGGTATAAAATTAAATTGTGAACTAATTGGATGGTTTAACAATTGTTGCGTATTATGTGAATATAACTGGGGTGTTATATCACAATCTTGATTGTTTAGTTCTTCGCTAATAAAATTTCTTCTCATATTAGGGTTATTTTTGAAAATGTTATTATTAGGTTTAATCATTGTTGGATTTCGAGAAGTGGTTGACATCGGTTCAACCGGTGTATTAGTTTGTTTATTCTTTGGTTTCCAGACGTTTTGTGGAGTACCAAATACTTGTTTGTTAGTTGGAAATTTTTGATTTATAACTTGAGGTTTAATCGTTATTGGTTGACTTGGAAATTGATTCTTTACATGAGACTGTATCATGCCATTTTGATATTGTGGTTGAAATTGTGGTACATGATTCTGTATCATGCCATATTGTTGAGAATGTTGCGGTTGTACGCGTTGTTGAATAAATTGTGGTTGTTGGTAAAATTGTTGTTGTATTGGTCTTTGGGACTTTTGTGGTTGTTGGTTTTGTAAAATCATATTTTGTATTTGTCTAAAATTTTCATCTTCGAGTACTAAATTCATAGCCTCTTCCAATGAATTTGGATGTTGAACTAAGATTTTATCTTGTAGACGAATATTCAAATTTCTTAAGAATACTTTCAATGATTGGGATTCATATTGTCTAATATGAATTCTTTTTGTTGGTTGATCCATATCAGGATCTAAATTTATTTTGAAAATCAGTTTACTGCGTAAAACTTGAATTCGTTTTCCAAAATCTAACATGTGTTCATTTTTGTTAGGTATCAAAGTGAAAAGTTTTTGTTCTAGGTTATCTAGGCTCAATCTGTCACCAAAAGTGTTTCTCAATTCATTTTTTATCAATAGCCAGGTATTCAATTCCGTTCGAGAACTAATCAATAATTGTGCTCGGAGGGCAAGAGGAGGAGAAATGAAAGGAATTATTTCTTGGGCCATGTTTGTCACGTTCAATGATGAAGCAATCAAGTTGTCAATTTCAGTCATAAATCTATTTGGTTTTTTCTTAAATCTACTTGTAAAATTACTCAAGAATTCACTTTGAAACTTGGTATTTTACTCTTCTCTACTTGGTTTGTTTGTTTCTGTTTTTGTTGATCTGTATCACACAAAAACTTTGGTTTGAGTGATCTGTATCACTCTGTTTTGTTCTGTTCGTTTTTCCTTAACCTAAAGTCCTTTGAAATGTTTATGATAAACAAATTCAGGAAGTACAAAGAGGATACTCGACTCACCGTGATGGTACGACGTAGCAGCTCTAGGGGACTTCAGAATGATCAGCTTGTATCACCAAAGGTCGCCAACTCCTTCTTGTTTCTTCGAATAGCGGACTAACAGCTGGGCTGACGTGTTTTCTCGATGAAGGGACACTTCCACTATCCCACCGACTGCGCCAATTAAAGTTGCTGGGCAACGATTTGGTTTTTTAAAAATTTCGTTTATTTTTAAAATGAATACAATTGCTCGGTAGCTGTGCTGGATCAAACGTAAAAATCGAACAATGATGCGTTCTCGCGTTTATATAAGGAATATAATGCAAACTCAGCGTCTACGAGCTCTGGTAAACACTTGGATTATTACAATGGGTATATTCATTAGGAATATATAATTTCGTATCAGACGTTGTCAAAAACAAATCTGTTTTCCCGTTGTCTATCTGTTTTTTGCTCTGATCGTGAAAAAGGTGTTGGTGATTACTCGAATTGGAATATTCCGATCTATGAGGAAAATTTTGATTTGCATCTGCCTGAAACGAATTTAGCCTTTGATGTTCGCAATTTGATACCGCCGAAAATAAAATAAAGACGAGTTTGATGATGATGCGGCCGTTGTGGACCCAGCAGCAGATGAATTCTTCGACGTGAGAGTCAGAGATGCAGCTCCCGGAAAATAAGAATTATTCCCTAGGTTACCTGATATGTTCAAGGTATCACTTTGATCCTGGAGATGGTGTTCGTCTCGAGACTGGGGTTGATGTTCATCTCAAGGCTGGCGATTTTCTGGAACTTTGTCCCTCGGGAGGTTGATTTCCGCGGTTTTCTCGGAATCTGAGGAAGTAAGCTGTTGCTCCCAATGGTGATTTATCCAGAACCATGATTCATTCGGCTCTTCGTTTGGTCGCCAAGTTGCACCGGATATCAGAGTTTTTCAGGGTGGGTTGCCGAATGAAAACCACGGTTGATGCTTACCCGGTTCAATGATAGCAAAGGTGATGATTTTCACAGGAAAGACTAGAGCAGACGTAGCGTAATCACAATAAAGCTATAAAGGCTATGGAGGATGAAATGAAAAATGTTCAACACACAAAATAATGGGGTTGTCTAGTTTTACCCACCTATGGAGGTGCAGGCGCAAGACAATACGCAGCAACGCGGCTTTTGAACAATGAAAAACCAAAAACACCTGACAGTCACTATCAACGTCGCTTGGAAGGATATGTCACTAGAATGGTCGAGATACGGCAGAAAACCCAACTTGGTTTTTTGTCCTAATAATTGGCCCGTGATACGCGAGCAGTTAAAACCGTGAATCGTTGGTTGGCTACATGTAGGTAGGAACACTTTGATTTGCTACAAGGGGTATATAGAATTATTGAATGAATATGAAAATTCAGATTTGTATGAATCAATAGAAGCTGAAAAGTATGTGCACAAAATAGAAGTGAGAAGATAAATTCAAATACAAAAACTATCCTATTCCCCACGTATCTCGAAGAAAATTAGAGAGGATATAAGATGTTCAAAATGGTATAGAAGAACCCAAGAAAGGTAATTACATCAATCCAATAGAAGTGGTGGTTTAAGAGAGTGGTGAACTGAGATTATGTTTAGATGCCGATGAACTGAAAAAAACAGTCTCCGAATATAATCTCATTCAAATAAAGGTACGATCTTCGGTGAGATCATATATGCAAAATGTTCGTCCGAAATTGATCTCAAGAACAAAGTTTTTAGCTCATACCTTTCTATGAAAATTCTGAAAACTATACAAGTTTTCGAATAGAAGAGGTAGTGTCTAGATTTTGTGTAGTTCCATATGGTTTAAAATCTGATCGTCCAGCATTAGAAAGCGACTTACATAAAATTACATCAAAAGACGAGACAATTCATATAAAACATTTGGACAAAGTACTAGACATATTAGATAAAGCAGAACCTCAAATCAACTGATAACTATGTGAATTCTTTCAGAAGGAGGTGAATTGTTTAGGTTACATACTAAATGACACAGGACTTGAAATGGATTTGGAAATACAACTCAATGACACTGGTAGGATTTTTAAGGATACCCAATTATTTCAAAAGAATAAAAAAAATTGTTGTTTTTCAATTGTTAGTACCGTTAATCAGCTGACGAACTTCAACCCTCAGAAGTCAAAACTTTTGCGAACAATGGATTATCGAGGCCTTATCTTTCAAAGTGCGATTACCCAGCACGATGGCCTGGCGGGAATTTGAACCCCGGTCTAACACTTGAAAGGGGGATGTGCTAATCCTACACTACCGAGATCACAAATGGAACAAGCTCAGGCATTTCAACAATTGGAAGGAATTTTCATCAATAACCTGAATATATATCACCTAGATCACAATATTGCTTTTATTTCACGAGAAAATGCTTCAATTATAAGATTTGCAGGAGTTTTGGTACAATATCAACGTGAAAAAAAGGATCACGAAGAAATATGAAAATAATTTCAGTATGATGGAATTAGAACTTGCGAGTCTGTTATCTGTGTAACAAATCTACGTTTGAACTTGTTAGGGAAATGATTTGACATATAAACCTATAATGAAGATTTACAAACACAGCTGGACTACATTCGTTAGACAATTCCACGAGACCAACCAGAATTAACTGAAATAAGAAGTGAGGGACAATAAAAAAAAACAACAATGAATAGGGTAGAATTATTTGTAATAACTGAAGGTTTGACACAAAATCTGAGAGACGATATACATCACGAATATTTACATATAGGGATCAGAAAAACATGGGTGATATTCAGGGACGCTCATTACAATATCAAAGACTTACAAATAACCAAAGAAGTAATTAACGAATGTATAATATGCCAATTGTGAAAAATAGAAAAATTACTCACATAAATGCACTGAAAACTAAAAACAATAATTTCTGAAAAAGTATCATATATTTTATCCATGGACTTTTCAAGTAATCCACTATCTACAGAAAACAACAATAAACATATTTTTGTGATAACAGATCATTTCTCATAATATGTTACATTGTACCCAAAAATAATAATTTAGAAATTATATATTATACTGGCAAAATATATCTTGGAAAATGCCACATGTTTTAATCATGACTAGAATTACGATTATAATCATTTCATTCACAAAGTGAATCTACAGTCTACACATTTGCTTATTCCAAACTAGTTATTTTTTGCCTGAACTCAGATCTGCATATATTACTGAACTCATCAGTACCGTGATTTCAGAATATACATTCTTCAAAAGAAAGATCAAAAAGTTCAATTATCATGACACTGGATGTGTATGACCGTACATATCGCACAGAGATCGTCATTTCTCACTGAAGGTTATTTCCCACTATTTCTCTGCAGGTACATGCAATATAACGTGAATGAGACAGTTGGTCACAGTTGATCGAATGCTACATTGGCCATCACTCTGATTCCATTTATCAATTTTGGACCCCGAAAATGAGGGTCATTTACCTAGTAGCGGCACTGATTGGTGTTGCATATTGCAAGAATTTACGTGAGTACTAAAATGAATATTCTTCGTGATAGTTTCTCTAAGAAAATGAAAAACGATGGAGTTATCAAGATATTTCTTCGAAATGATCTGAAATTTGTTTGTCATCACCAATTTTCGTGAAATACGGTTTGAACAGAGATTTTAATTAGTTTAGTGAGTCGCGTTACTCCAGTTGAACTAGTTCCATTCATATGTGATCGTGACTGAATATGTCGCACCGCAAAGTGGTTATTCCAGCATGTCAGACAGTGACACTTTGACATATCGCTATAATATTAGCTATGAATTCATTGAAATCTCCCTGGCTTGACAACTGTAATCAAAACGGTGGTGCAAAACATTCAGAAATAGACATTTCCACATTCAGTTCGTCCACTGTAACATGTTATTTGTTAATAACATCGTTTATTAATTTAAAAAAACAGCGATTTCTTTTTGATTTTTTTTTGATCAAATATCTCCTTTCACAAATGATGAACTTGAATGTGCAGACTCCGTACAAACATAACAAAGATTGTACTATTGCAATTCATTACATTGTTGGATATATGAACGAATATTTTTCCAGATTACCATTCAGACCTCGTTTTGATAGGAAACGAAAAAAGTTGAGAATTATTATGATTTACCAAATTATAGTTACAACGATTTTTCCACAACACACTCGCATTTTTCTACTTCCTTTAGATCTAGAACTCGGAAATTTCTGGAGTTGAATATTTATGAAAAACATTTCCTTCGAAACGTTCACATGAAAATAACTGCAATTCACTATGATTCGAAAGGGTCTCATTTCTGACATACTTTCAGTGGATAGTGACCTATTATTTCCTTACATGAGGAAGAGGCCGGAAAATAACTCTGCCGACCTCTTCCTATTCTTTCCTTTGGAACGTCATTCTGTTCAACAGAAATCATAGGGTGTTGAGATCCTTGCTAGTTATACAGAACAAGTTAACCCTGACATGATATATTAGACACTATATCACTGACGCATTGACAGAAAAGACATAAGTACTTGGTATCTCTCTCGGAAACCATCAACCTCTGAGAGCTCAGACCAGTTTCCAGAAATAAAACTTCACCGCTTTATTACCCAAAGCTTGTTTCTTTCGCTCAGATCAGTCCATTTTTGTCGAAAATGCCGCCAATATATCAGTACCTAGGTAATTATATCATTGCTCATTTGTAGCAATCCTCATGATTCAAAAGATAGTATTGGCATTCCTAAAGTATTTTTCAAACGTAGGTGAACACTTTTTTTTTTTTTTTTTTTTTTTTTTTTTTTTGTTCGGTGACACAAAATATATTGCAATAAACCTTGTGAATATCCATTTCTTGTTGATTATTGAATTCTTAATAAGTTAGAATAAAAGAGTACACACCTCAGCGAAAGTTATATTCATTTTTCGTGAAAATTATGTACAAGTTTCCTACCTTATTTTTCCAGCGTCATTTGTCGAAATGTGTCACAGACCGGATGCCAATATAAAAGATTGTCTGCTTAGAAACATCGAGAAGTTACGACCCATGTTTCTTAAAGGTATTCCCGAACTTCAAATCCCCCCATTGAATCCTCTTGTCATCCCAAAAGCTACTCTCGAAACCGGCAAGAGTTTTTCTGCAGAATTCACCGATATACAGATCTTCCATGCCAATGAATTCCTCATCAAAAAACTCGATTTCAACGTGGAGAGTTTTGAACTAGCCTTGACACTTCTCTTTCCAAAATTGAGGATACTGTCAAATTACAATATGAAAGGAAAACTTCTGCTTTTGGATTTAGACGGTAGCGGTTCAGCAGATGGAAATTACAGTGAGTAGTGCGTTTTGATTTACATTGGATCTTTTGTTGAGTTTCTCTATTTAACTTATTCTAATTATTCTCAGTAAGTTCACGCCATTTATATAAAACATTTGTTATTCAATCATGATTTATACATTTCAGCCTATATATATATATATATATATATATATATATATACATCCAGCTATCTTCCTGGCGTCTTTTCACAACTCAATCTCTGAGCGTCCGTCATGTAGTTCTCAAGAAACCTGTAGTTGTACAGATGAATATTTTCAAGATTCATACACGACGTGTCATGGAAACTGTTTGGACTTTGTTTTTCGACTATAAATTATTGGAAATTTCATTTGTCCATTCCTTAGCGTCCTTTCATGAAGCCCCCTCTCAGCGTCCAATATATTCAAGAATTTCCGCTAGCTGGCGTCCGCTTTATATATTTTACTTTCGTCCTTCCGATTCGTAAGCGCCCGGCGATGATGCCAGATTAAACCATAACGGCAATAGGTAACTTTGAGATGCTACTCGTGGGATGACTTTCTGAGCTCTGATATTTTGCTTTGATACTTTTTTAATTTCACTATGTACTTGTTATTTTTATCTATACACTCATATGTGATTTGTTGAATATATACAATTTATGTAAAACTGACTTTTTCCACAGCTTATAAACATCAGTATTAATTGCCACACTACCTGTGGTCATGTTGTTCGTTATTTAGCTTTGTATTAAGCTTACTCAATACCAGTCCCTACAAGAAATTATATATTTCTCTTCAAACATTACTAAATCATGACATGACCACATATCTGGAAAATGGCCCTAAGAATCACATTCCAACTCATAAAAAATAAATAAATATATTAAGAAAAATTTATTTGTGGACATACTCTGTTATAAAAGGGTACACGGCAAAGTGTTCACTTGTGTTTGTAATGAGCAGCCAAAATGTATGTTGAGAGGGGGGCCAAACATATACAGTGTCATCCCCAAAGTATGCACCATATGGGAAACTTATTTATTGAGTGTTTTTCGACAAAAAGTTATTCCTGATAAGAGTATGTGTATCCCCTAAAACTAAACATGCACCAACAAAATACAGTAAAACACACGTAATATACGAGGAGCCTTCAAATATTTGATTTTGAGACAAGAGTATTTTGAAAAATCTCGGAAAATGTTGTTTGGAAAAGTTGTTCAGCATCAAAAAATACATCCAGATTCGAAGGCATGGCCATCTAAGTGAAGTTTTACTTTTTTACCCATTTTCTTCATAACTATTTTGGACAAGAAAATCTCCAGAAAATCAATGAGTTTTTTCCAAAATACCTATTTTATTTTGACGTTTTGTGACTTGATATTATCGAATATCAAGTTATTGTTAGAATACTGTATAGTTTTCAGTAACATTCAGTGTCAACAAAAAATAAAAATAACCTTGCACCAAAAACTTAAAAAATTATTCAACTCTTCAAAAAAATTTACCGTGGTTAACACCTTACTTGTGTGATTTGTAATATTACAGCCTTCTGAAATAAACCTTGGTATACAGTATGCTGTCTATTTATCGTTTTAACAAATTTTTGTTTTCGTAGTCCCCATTTGAGAAAAGCGGGTAAAAAATTGAACTTCACTCAGATGGCCATGCCTTCAAACCTGGATGTATTTTTTGATGCTGAACAACTTTTCCAAATAACATTTCCCGAGATTTTCCAGAATAAGAGTACTTTACTATTGTCTCAAAATCAAATATTTGAAGGCTCCTCGTATATAACGTCTGTTTTATCGTATTTTGTTGAAGCAGGGGATGCACAAACTTTTGTCAGGAATAACTTTTTGTCGAAAGACCCTTAATAAATGAGTTTCCCATATGGTGCATACTTTGGGGATGACACTGTATAGGGCTAGAATTGGTTGTCTTTTTTAATTAAAAAAGGTTACTACAGTTGCCACTGTACGGATGGATATAATAATGACTGCGAAAAAATTTTTATGATTCCACGCCAATATTTTTATGAGAAAATACGAAGTTCTGAGACACTGAATGATATTAAATATTTTTTGTGGCCCAACATACCCGAAAACAGACGTAGCAACTTATCGCACCAAAAAAAAATCATGCAACTCGAAAAACCTGCATGAATACATGCAATTTTCTGGAGTTTTAGGTGTGAGTTTCACAACAACAGCAACAAAAGCATAACCAAACCTTCCCCTAAGTGAAGCGTTAGGCGTTAGCACTCGAATCATTCAGAAAGAAGTAAATGAAATGATAACTCTTCAAATAAGATATTTCTCGTTCAGAAAATATCGAATTTCAAAATTTCAACACTACCTTTGACGAAAAATGCAAGAACCGAATTTATTTCACCTAAATACTGACCGTTTTATTCCAATAAATTTATTCGAGAGGTTTCTTTGTTTTTCAATGCTGTGCATATCCTTCGTATATTTTTTTAAAAATTTTTAGATGATGTAAATTTGCTACTGTTATCGCAGACTTCCATTGTCTGAGTTGTTAGTATCAGCACGACGCGACGTTTCAATCGATTCAGAATTTCCGATCGTTATTGAGTATACTGACTGACCACCTGAGTTAATAAGACAACATTCATAGGGCTTGAGATTATTGGCAGAACTCCCTGTTTTTCTGATGGGACCCTACCTAGCTTGGTATTATTCAATAACTGGTAATTTTCATCGTGTGTCCTGTATCTGGATTCACTACAAATTGCCATCGACTCATTTATAACAAATGTCATAGAGAATGATCCTGCATGTGATGCACAAGAAATATTTTTTCACAAAATGGAGCTCTCCCCCATTATTTGCTGAATGTACGCAATTACAAATATCATATAGAATGACAAATATCATAGAGAATGACCCTGCATGTGATGCACAAGAAATATTTTTCCACAAAACGGAGCTCCCCCCATTACTTGCTGAATGTACGCAATTACTCGAATGGCACGTTTCCAGGTCCCTGGGTAAACGAAGGGGTGCAACTGAGTGGCCCTCTTGGTCGCCCGACTTGAGTCTTTTAGTTTTTTTTGAGCATATAAAACCAAAGTTCACAGCACTCCGAAAGATCCAAAGATAAGCGTTCAACAGTGTGCACATTCACTTAACTAATACGGTATGTTTTTGAGTTGAATCAAATAAAATTTTCAATTTCTTGTCAAAAATTGTCCTTCTGACGTGTATTCGGATTTTATCGAAATTAATTTTCCAGCCTCTAATGCCTTGCGATATATTTTCGATGAGCCACCCTGTATATGACATTACATCGCGTATCCGGAATGAAAAACAAATGGTTTTCAAACCAATTTTTTTTTACCACCATGTATCAAAAATACCGATTATGAATTATTTCGATTCATTCAATTCATGGGGGCTAGTTGATGAATGATCTATTACACAATCCATAGAGGTTGTAAATAACGAATTGAAATTAATTTTTTGTTCTCCCCGTTGTGAGGTTCAAACCAAATAGTTGTAAAGGATATTGGACACACACGACATCCTATCACCACTCTGGCATGATATCCTTAAAGGAAAAGCCATCTGTATCACTACTTTTGTTCGGGTTTGGAGGTCGTCGTTTTTTGGAATTTCTTCCTGACGTTTTGCTGGCGCGAGTGGCTAGCCTTTGAAGAAGCTAGGAATGGTGTGGTTTCCCGCGAAAACCTGAAATCGGTTTATCAAATATCACTCACTCTTCACTCAACGAATGTTTGTCAACAAATACTGCACTTTTTAAAACACGCTGCCTTCTGAAATCAGCCCCTATTCAGCGTTGCCTCTTCTTCAGAAATTGAAAGACGCTTGGAAATCGACGGTCCGAAAGTAATATATACCTTTCAATGAATATTCAGAAATGCTCCTTGCGTCGCTGGCGGCAAACCTGATGAACTAATAATATACAAAAGTATTCGAAAAATTTGCACAACTATCAAGAAGGCGTCCAACGAATTTTCAAATATGTGAACTACTCTGGTGCTCTGAGTTCAGATTCTACACAGTTTCTTCAGAGCGTCCATATATGGACGCTCTGTTGGAGCCGGACGCTTGGAAGATAGTAATTTGTTAATGTACGGACGCTCGGTAGATAGTGGTATGCTTATATATATATATATATATATATATATATATATATATATATATATATATATATATATATATACATATAAAAATGCATGAAGATTCTCACAGACAAAGTATGATGAGTTGTTTTTTCGGGTTTCATTCCGTGTTCTGTGGTTTTGATCCTCTGAAGGATAATTGTCACGAAGTTTCGGCAAAGTCTCATTTGCCATCTTCTGGGTGATGTCTAGAGTTTCGACCTCCAAACTCGACCAATTAATTCGAGTTCTGCTTCATAATATAAAGGGGTGGTCATTGATGGTATATTTGATCTGGGCCCTTCCCACTTTCTTCGTTGGTCCGACTGCATTTGTCAGTATGTCTGGGTAATTACGTGGTAAGGTCCGACATTGTTGTATTTATATATATCTATATATATATATAATATATATATATATCTGTAATATGGGAAGATTCGTATAATTCTGTTGGAAAGTGATGAAGAAGCTGGCGTATATATATATATATATATATATATATATATATATATATATATATATATATATATATATATATATATATATATATATATATATATATATATATATACGAAGGTAGTAGTCCATACTCAAAGTGGAAGACCAATTTTATTGAAAAAGGAAACACGAAGTCATCTCCACAACATATTTAATTCCTAAAGGAACTATGTCCTAGTTAAGACATGTTTCGAACATATACTATTTCAGCCTTTTTGTACTTAACTGAAGATGAACATATATATGTTCGAAACATGTCTTAACTAGGACATAGTTCCTTTAGGAATTAAATATGTTGTGGAGATGACTTCGTGTTTCCTTTTTCAATATATATATATATATATATATATATATATATATAGGGAGAGAGAGAGAGAGAGAGAGAGAGAGAGGATGGGTAGTCGTTGCTGACTAGTCAGAAATGGAACCTGTAGATAGTGGGGCTTTGCACCAGTTTAAAGAGTACTCTTTGAAGTATAACCAAGCTTTCGGAAATTTTATTAATCATTTCCATCATCAGGAAAGCTATAAATTGTAAGTGTTAGTAGTTGTATCAAGAAATAAATGAGTGTTAAACTTACAACTTTGGTGAGGATGCATAATGAGATGTTACAATAAATTCTTGGTGAATGACAAAATATAAGAAGAATTTTGAAAATTATCTCGTGCACCTGTTGCACGAGGTCGAGCGGGGACTGACAGACAGCTGCAGTATTTGCAATTTTGATGTCTATTTACATAGAGTTTTTCAGGGTGTAACAGAAATCAAAATTGCAAATAAATCTGTCCTAAATATCAGATCAATCCATTCTAAAGTAGAAGATAAACTACCTCTTTTTTCATAAACGAATGTGATATATAGTATTCCTTGCCTATCCTGCAACATGAAGTATGTTGATCAGACTTCGAGATCTTTAGGGTCTAGAATAACTTCGCACGAAAGCGATTGCACCCTGATCCGATTATAAAAATTCTTTCACTAACACAAAGCTACACTACTCATAGATACTGGAAGAGGCTGAATTTTCTTCTGGAAAATAATAATATTCAGTGAGAAATAATAGTAGATGTGTGCGCTGATAAAACGGTTCGTTAAAGACAAACATAATTTTCGGGAGTAATTACACAAGTGCTTCAAATTTACCGATAATTTTCCATGAAAGCATGTTGTCTAAAAACTGCATGAGTTTATTTTCATATTTTGCTCTTTTAGCAAAATATGAAAAAAGCCGAATGCAGTTTTTTTACTGACAAAATGCTCGAATGGAAAATTATCAGGTTTATTTTGATGCACGAGTGTAATTCGGTAGAATATTTTCGGAGTTAAAACAACGACGTTTAATATTCAGTATTCATGCCTGTCAATAATAGATGAGTTTTGGAACCTTTGATGTAAAAGTTGAAACTTTTCCTAGAGATCAATTACCCTAACACCAAACTGATGAGTTTTGGAACCTTTGATGTAAAAGTTGAAACTTTTCCTAGAGATCAATTACCCTAACACCAAACTGATATTTTTGCACTCGACGCGCGTTTCGCTAACAATGTTAGCATCTTCAGGGGAAGAAAATTGATACTCATGCCTGTCAAGATCACGAATGTACATTTTAACGAACGTTACTATAGATACACGGACCGAGCGGGTATTTTTCGATACCTACCGGGTATTTATCAGCCCGAAAATGTCCCGCCGGGAATTTATCGCTGTAATTGATCGGAAATGTCCCGCTTCATATGGGATTTTTGACATACGATGGAAATATTCACCAAAAATGTTGGTCTCTATTAGTTCTAGTCCGTAGTACTATATAGCTAGCAATTATATTTTAATCACTACTGAGGTTTATTTTGCTAACCATTACATATGAAATGCTTTGTCCTGAATAACTGACTCCGGATCAACGCACAGCCTAAGTAATTCATCGCCTTAAGGGGTTCGAAATGGATGGAAAAATATTTTAAGAGTGAATCAACGCAAAACCTGAACCGCTGATCATAGAGATCTGGAACTTGGAGGGTGTGTTCTTTCTATGTCTTTGTTTTCTGAAATTCTGATCCTAGGGGGTGAAGACAGGGTCAAATTTTGTATGGGACAACGTGATGCCTTGTTCCAATCTTATACAAATTTTGCATAAACATTCGTTAACAGAATTGATGGAAGACGTGTTTCGTATTTTATTGAAATTTATCACCTAACGGAGTTGAAAAGGGGTAGAATGTTATTTTGAGATTGAAAACGGTTTTTCAAAATTCAACCTCTGAGGGGGTGCAAACGAGGTCGAAATTTTTATATATATATATATATATATATATATATATATATATATATATATATATATATATATATATAAATATATAATATATATATATATATATATATATATATATATATATATATATATATATATATATATATATATATATATATATATATATATATATATATATATATATATATATATATATATATATATATATATATATATATATATATATATATATATATATATATATATATATATATATATATATATATATATATGATGAATTTTTTTTTCGGGTTTCATTCCGTGTTCTGTGGTTTTGATTCTATGAAGGATAATTGTCACAACGTTTCGGCCGGCAAAGTCTCAGTTGCCATCTTGTAGGTGATGATTGAGTTTCGACCTTCAAATACTGTTCTATTCCTTATATTCCAGAATCATCAAGCAAAATCATAAATGTATTTGATCAAGAAAATAATATCAAAATTTCACAAAAAAAATTTAACCTTTGATGAAATTACATTCAAAATTGAAAGATGAAGATCCACTTTTCGAAATATCTCATGTAGTGTACGAAATTCCTTGCAATGATTGTGACAAAAAATATATTGGGCGAACGAAAAATAATTTCAAAACACAAATAGCTTCACACAAAAGTGACTGTAGAAATATCAGACAAAATTCATGTGCATTAACCAAACATTCTATTGAAAATGATCATTCAATTCATTATAAAACAAAAATTCTTCATATTAAAAAAAAATTGAACTAACCACTCTTTTTGGAATTGACTGAAATTAAAACGAGAAAAAACAACATGAACAAAAAATCAGATATCGAGAACGTCAGTAAATGGTAATGGTTCGTATTTCCATTGTCTATATATTTTTTCAACTCTTTTGAAACCCGTTGCTAGGAACGGAAAGATCAAAATACAAATCAAGTGAGGAAAAATCTAATCAAAGTCATCACCCGAAGACGATTGCGGATACCAGCAATCGAAACGTCGTGAGTAAACTCAACTTGAAACTTGGTTTCAACATTTTTTCATAATATTCCATTCATTTCCTTTATTTACATTTTTTTTGTTTTATTTGATCAATCAATCCCTAATTCCATCATTGACCAGAAATTTGATTTTGATTTGATTTTTTTCTCACTTGATTTCCGTTCCTAGCAACAGGTTTCAATAGAGTTAAAAATATAGACACTGGAAGTCCGAACCATTACCATTCAGCAAGGAACATTGTCAACCATTTTCAAGCAAACAACGTCAGTAAAATTTAATCGTTTCTATCAAACAAGTGAATACATCTTGTATATAACTGTCGTCAGTGAGAAGAACACTATGAATTTCAAAATGAATAACTTCACCTCTCATTGTCAAAATTTACATTTTTCATGTTTTATCTTTGTATTTCATTCATCAAGAAAAATCCTCAAATAGCATGTATGTACCTTATATTTCATATTGTAGCCCTTGATATAGATAAAACAACTTTATATATATATATATATATATATATATATATATATATATATATATATATATATATATATATATATATCGAATTGAATTATCAAAAATGACATATTTTCTAATGATTGGGGGGTCACTTGAGTCTTATACAGAATTATTATTTTGATTATACATTGCTACTATTATTGTGAGTCAGGAAGGATCATATTCAATGAGGATGAGAATTGGCATTCGTTTCGAGTTTTTTATGTAGAAAATAGGTATGCATATATAGTACTCGGATCACTAATATCTGTTTGTTTATTCAAAGCAGCATTCTTTTTATTTGCTTGTGTTTGATGAACTTTGTTGAACCGATTTACTCACAGGGAAGTCATTCCTGTACGTTATGCTGATTTACATGAGAAGTGGTTGGAACTAAGTATAACACTCATGAAGGTGTAGTCCTAGATGACGCCGGACGACGCTACCTCCTGAAAATGTTTGTATGGGCACCCTTGATCCCACCCGGGATCATGTCAATAACATACATGTTAAAGTTACATATCACGATAATGTTATATATAATATTGCAATGTTACTGTTGCATTAAATTCATATCACACTTTTCAGTTGGTTGGTCAAAGATATTTAGGGATTTTTGAATTCAATCAAGTTCATTTCCGAGTGAATATTTTGTATAGAGTAGAGTAGAGTAGATATATTTGACCATTTTACATACAAGTACATTTATGGCAAGTCACAGTTACTAAAATCGCACAAAATTATTTTCAACAAGTAAAACTGAGCAATTTTACAATGGTTAAGATAAAAGTACGCTTAACACTTGAAACTATGATTATATCATTGAAATAACTGAAACGTTAAAAGACAACACTTGAATAATAAAAAAACAAATAGCTTTATCACAGTGACTCAGATGAATAAAGTTCCAGCGACGTCAGTAAACTCCTCTGTAGAGTGAAAAACAATGTTGAAGTAGAAATCTTTTGATAGATGATTTGAAGTTCATATAGTTCAACGATTTGATAGATGAATGAATTCTTCTGACAGACTGTTTACCTGTTTTTTGAGGGGTACAGCGAATGGGCTGATCTTGTGGAGTGATTATGATTATCTGAATGTCTCAGAAACTTATTAATATTTTTGTGTATCTCTAATAACACAATAAAAATATATAATGTTGGCAAGGGTATGATACCGAACCGAATGAAGAGAGGATGCCAGTGATCTCTGTAGCCTACGTTAGCAAGAATTATAATTGCTTTTTCTTGACATTTGAATGTACTCATTGAGTAAGTTGAATGACCCCAAATCAGAATCCCATAAGATATAACAGAATGAAATGAGGAGAAATATGCCATTTTCAACGTGGGTATACCCACAATACTGCTCAGTCGTCTTAGAACGAACAGAACACTCGAGAGTTTACGAGTTACAGTCTCTATGTGACCTGACCAGCTCAGCCGATCATCTAATATGATACCCAAGAGTTTGACTTGTTCCCCCTGTTGAACGTTGGTATTCGATGATATTATAATGTTTTGGGTTTTTTATCATTCAGTTCAAATCTATTTCAGAACCAAGTACATACCAACTTCTTATTTTCCTGCGTTTCTTGAGATAAAGTTTTGAGGGATTCATTTGAGCATATTAGTGTTGTATCATCAGCGAACAGTACACATTTCAATAGTTGAATAAAATTACATGAATCATTTATATAAACTATGAAAAGAAATGGACCAACGACAGAACCTTGTGGGACACCATTATTAATTGCTCTCAAATTCGATTTCTTACCACTTATGTCAACGCACTGATATCTGTCTCTGAGGTGAGACTCCTCTAATACCATAACGTCTCAATTTGTCAATGAGAACAGAATGGGACACACAGTCGAAAGCCTTAGTCAGCTCACATAATGTCAGAGAAGTATTTTCACCTTGGTTAAGACCCTCGACTACTTCTGACACTAGTTTATAAGCGGCTTGAGTAGTTGACTTTTTTCCGCGAAAACCATACTGTGATTCACTGAAGTACAATCGTTTTTCAACATATGAATAAAATCGTTTTTTTGATGTGATTTCTGTTATCTTACCAACTGTGGATATCAAAAGTGATTGGGTGATAATTATCTGACAGAGACCTTGAACCATTTTTGAAAAGAGGTATGACCCTTGAGATTTTGAAGATGTCAGGAAATACTCCAGATTCGAAAATTTGGTTGATTAATGATGACAGAGGTATAGAAATCATATCAGCAACTGACTTGATCATACGGCTGTTCAAATTATGAATATCGCGAGAATTTGAATTTTTACTGAACTTATTACAGCGTATATTTCTTGAGGACACACAGGTTCTAAAAAGAACTAGTGGGTGAAGGGAATTTATTGAAATCGATCAATTCATCGCCTGTTAAGTTGGTTGTTTTAATAGTTTCCTCAGCAATATTACAGAAAAAATCGTTCAGTTCATTTTTCGATATTTCTATTTTCCTGTCACAACCGGAAATATTTCTTTCTGAATTGATTATAGTCCAGCATGCCTTGAAAAAATCATCTGAACTAATAATGAATTCCTCATATGCCATTTTTTGTGTCTATTTAATTCATTTTTATAATTTCTCTTCAATAATCGGAATGCAATATATTGATACCAATTCAAATTTTTTTTTTCTGCGACAGTTTCTTCAGAGGAAAAGACAATCCCACAGTATTTTGAAATATATTGATCAGTGATTCGGATAATGTTTCCACTTCAAACCGCCTACAACAGAAGTAGTCCCATTCTACTCCAAGTGAAAGATTTCTGAACATCTTCAATCTTTTTTTTGTTATACACAAGGAGGCTGTTTCTTCGCTAGATTTATTCCAAGTTCTGTTCAATATGGCATATTGACCCTTGTGGTCTGAAAGACAAGGGTCGAATACACTTGTTGATGGCTGCATGACATGAGTACTTCCATGAAACTCCTGTTATCTGATAGGAACTTGTGAGAATCAGTTTTCTGAGAATATTGAAAGTTTTGTTACGAAACCAATAATACAGGTAATAGAGGATTTTGTTTTGCAAAATTAGGCAGGAGCTATTTTATTGCATGGATAGTTGCAGTTTGACGTACTTAACCTAAAAACACAAAATACTTACATTTTGTGAAAAACCGTTTGGGCCTGTATCTCCGTAACCGTGCACTTTAGCACAATTATAAGGACCTTTTTTATAGATAATTAAATTTCCTATCCCTCCGAACTCGACTAATTAGTTCGGAGATCGAAACTCTAGACACCACCTAGAAGATGGCAAATGAGACTTTGCTGAAACGTTGTGAGATTTATCCTTCAGAGGATCAAAACCACAGAACACGAAATGAAACCCGAAAAAACAACGCATCATACGTCGTCCGTGACAATCTTCATGCTAGCATATATATATATATATATATATATATATATATATATATATATATATATATATATATATATATATATATATATATAACCCCTCCTTAAGAAGGGTTTATGCATATACCTGGCCAAATAGGCTCAGCTGGCGTTGATCTCCCAGATACAAGACCATTGAAATTAACGCGTTGTAACAATTTATTTAAAGAAATATCTTTGAAAAACTGAATAAACAAAAAGTAAACGGTATGTGCTACGAAAAAAATTATTGACTAGAAAAGATACGAAATTTAATTATCTATAAAAAAGTTCCTCATAATTGTGGACCTAAAGTTCACGGTTACGGAGATACAGGCCCAAACGGTTTTTCACAAAATGGTGGCACTTCCGTGAAATATTTTGTGTTTTTAGGTTAAGTACGTCAGACTGCAACCATCTATAAAATAAAATAACTTCTGCCTAATTATGCATTATGGACACAAGTAGCTCGCTCCCTATTACCTGTATTACAAAGCGAAATCGAAAAGTGTTTGTTTGTTTATGAAAATTGGGTTTGGAACCATCATTGTTTATCTATGCATTTTTTATTTATCGATCGAATTGTCCTGTTGTTTTCTCACTCTGCTTTGCCTTCAGTGAGAGAAAATATTTTGATCAGAGAACGTAAACTTTCTTGGCTGGAGGTAATTGATTCTGGGGTGTTTTGTGGGTTTTTTGCCGTGGTCCATAGGTTTTCACTCCTGACGTTCCGCCTACAGCTGTGGTAGGCATAATCAAATTATCTATGAGGTGAAGGACGCAATGTTCTCGTTCTCACAGTACATACCACCTAGTTCACGTTTCGGTCCGCTTTATAACTACTTTCATGTCGACGTTTTTCGTGTCGGGGATGGACGTGACTTGTTTAATCAGTAAACAGTAAATGTTTTGTTATAGATTTTCAGCTCCAAAAATAAATTATCATTGGAGAGAATATATGTTCTGTGTTTTGATATTGACTGTTCGGAATTTTTTTTCGCTGCTCGGCCTCATCGCACGAACATGCATTCAAACAAAAACTCTTCATGGTTTCGTCACAGGGTTCGAACAATACTATGAGTAAATTTCATGGTTACTTCGTTGGTTTGTAAACACGAGGTCTTCTGACTGAAACGATAAATATGCAGCTGACTTTCATTTAATCCGTTACCTTTCTTTCAACTTGCCAATACCATACTGAACTGGTGCTCATACTTCTTAAGGATCCATGAATTATTGAGGTAGCTACCAATTTGAAAAAAAAGCTTCATCTCAGATGAACTCGATCTCTCTTTCTTGAAAGTAGGTCTAAAAATACCAGGTTTTCGATGGAACTAAATTTTCATAGGTGGTGAAAAACCTTTCTCTGATTTACATCGAATGGATTTGATAGTAGGTTAGGTTAGGTTACAACTCTTTCACTGCCACAAATTATTTGTAGAAGTAGTCTGTCTTCATGATTGTACGTTTGATGATATTGCAGAAACTGATTCCTTTATGAACAATTGCAATTCTGTGACAACTATTTGATGAATCGAACTGGAATTTGTCAAACTTCTAGTATCTCAAAACCAATCGCTCCACCTGATATCAGAGACGGATATCAGATTCTGCAATTGCTATTATCTATCGAATAACAAGCAGATTTCGAATTTTTTTGCTATTTTCTGAACAATTCATCACCCTATCCAGTTCTAAAATACGTAACTTTGAACTTTTAATTGTTATTGTTTCTTCATATAAGGTGATCACTTCGAAAATTTGGTGTTATGCTTTTCTATTCAGACGCAAGCAAAAATAAATTTCTTTTTTATCTCGTTCATTGTTGATATTCAAATTACTTTGGCGAATTCTACACATAAATTATACAGGTTTCATTTGTATACACCCATACGATCTGAAACACCTAGAACCAGTTTTATTCTCCTGAAGATGCTAACCTATATAGTTAGCGAAACGCGCATCGAGTGCAAATAACATCAGTTTTTCGTTAAGATAATTGATCTCCAAAAAGTTTAGAAGCCCGAAAGCAAAAACTGCGTTTGCACTCTAAGGTGCTAAAGAAGAAGAATCTGACAGAATTGGTAATAATTTTGAAGTCAGTTTTCGTTTTTTGTGAATCATGTGGTGGTATAAAAGAAGGAAAATATTTCAATATTAGCCTCTTTCATTCGCGCGACTTGTATATATCTTCAACTTCAAAATGTTGGGGTATGGCCATGCGCAAAACGAAATGACAATTTCCTTTGAAAGAAGATAATTGTATGGAACTAGAGTTAAACTGAAAACTTGGCTCTGTAAAATGGTCTATTGAAAATTGGATATTCATCTTCCATAGTTGAAGTGAAAGTTGAATTGAAAATTACTGCTGCATGAATGATGTTATTGACCCAAAATTAATCTTATTTTGAGTATGCTGATGATATTGCTTGGGGTATACATTGAGTTATTTTAATATTCCCCAAAGCATATGCTAATCACGCCTTTTGTATTTTTAGCTAGGATTTTTACTGCTGTGCTGGGGATAAAATTTGCGTGTCTTCGGCACCTCCATGGATCATATCAAGCATATTGATGCGAGAGAAAGAGATAGTGAGTGTGACTGATGAAGGAAGAGAGATACAGAGAAAGAAGAAAAATCATGAGTCACAGAGAGGTTTCTTCAAAATGAGAATTTATGCGGTATTGGGTCAACTGAAAAGGTATGATCCGAATATTGCTGATGAATTGATAAGAACAACACAGGGGGGAGTTGGCTTTTAGAAAGACTGGAAAAATACATTTTGGAGTCGAAAGTGCATCAAAGTCGGTGGCTTACGGAATATCACAAAGAACTTATCTAGATAAAAGCCACATAGTTGGTGAAACCGTATTGAAATTATTCCAACCCGCCTTATGCCTATCCACAGGTTCAAGATTATGTATGGTAATCACTGCCAGCATCCCAGTTACCGAGATCCCCACAAAGCGAACTGTGTTTCCCAAAATTGTCGAGTCAGAGTGCCTTTAGTAGCCCGAATATGACGCAAAATAGGCCAAAATCCGTACTGTATAATAGATTAATCGGTGGAAAAAGCTCAGCTAATCTACGGTAACAATATAAGAGGGACTTTTATGGATTATAAAATAATTATTATTACTTCCAATCAGCTTTATTCATCATCGAATTAAAATGTAAACAAAGCATATAAACTACATACTAAAGATTGATGAATGGGCGGAGTGTCAGCTATAGATGTTTTTCAACTCAACCTGATAATTTTAATAAATTCAACATTCGGAGATGTTTGTTTATATATTGTTCATAATAACATCCAATTCAATATTTCAGTTGCCATCCAGAGAAAAAAGCCAAATACAGTGCAAATAGCAAATTTAAAATTTTGTCAAAAATATCACAGTTTCCTGTACGATTCTCACTGAAAATGGGTTTACGAAACCGCGACACTGCTGAGAAGGAATCAATGGAATGATAAAATAAAAAAAGTATTCCCATGCCGTGACCAGGATTCGAACCTGGGTTACCACGGCCACAACGTGGGGTCCTAACCACTATACGATCACGGCTACCTGGGAATATTTATCACCTTATTTGTTCAACTACTTGTACTTTCTCTAATCTATATTCGTGCAATAAGTATAGCTGATGATAATCAAGAGAGTGTCCATAAGCGTACCGCGTTTCAGTATCATGGGACGGTTATATAGGAATACATAAATAGTGTGAAATTTATTATTTATTCAGTCACGAACTGTTTAGAAAGTTAATTGAATTCCATAATAGATAACGTTGAAGTGCATTGATATAGTACATTAAAACCCTGACAGAATGTACAAAATATACCATTTTGAAGAAATTTGTGACTCCAAACCCTCTTCATGTAATTGATTGCCACAAACAAGGAGAGGGATGATATTGAGAAACATTTTCAGGAAATGCAATACGAAACGCCTTTTTTGGATCGGTAGGTATGTAATTACTGGATGCCCTCATCTACAGCGAATTATAGTGGAAATTTTTGACATAAGCAGATAATATTTCGTTCGACATTACATTACATGTCACTTACTCACTTTGAGCAGAAATTGAAAGAAAAGGTAACGTTCACATTCGGCACTATAGCTATCTAGCAGATTAATGAAGATACAATATCGATCCTCAACTTTATTTACAAGCCACTGACACATCACTATTATCGTGTTGTATTCTTTGTTGCTTCGACTATGGATCTTGTGAGGCCTTGTTGGTTTATTGCATTTGAGGGCGTTGATATATTTCAGTGATATTTATTTTCCTTATTTGCAGAGATTTCCTTATTTTTTGAATAGGGTGAACCTGATCTAAATTAAATTTTGGGGTTATATTTACTGTAGGTGTAATAACGATTACTACTATAATTATTTTAAGTGCTCATTGCTGAACTAAAAGACTTACTAGATAACCAAATCGTCATTGTGACTAGATTGGATTGATTCAAGGTGCATTTCTCCTTGACCTTCATTTTTACTAGAATGATTCTCAAGAATACCAGGGGGTGTCAAGTGGCCTTGAATTTTTACCAACGTACGCTATATATATATATATATATATATATATATATATATATATATATATATATATATATATATATATAAGAAAATACCTAACGGATAAAAACCCAGAAAAATTCATCTTGTATATCGAAGATCCGTGAAAACATCAATTTCTACATATATATATATATATATATATATATATATATATATATATATATATATATATATATATATATATATTTCTTTGCAATGCCTCCACCTATTATTTATACCATCTACTCGAATCAAAATATGAAGAAATCTCAATTATATTGGAGCTTTTTTGAGTCCAGACAAGTCTCTGTTAGTTCAATTATATCGATAGATGATAAAGAAGAAGTTTGAGCTCAGCACTCAAATGAAAGAAGCAACCGTAGACACGTGTTTCTGCGTCATTGCCCATCGTCAGCACGGTGTTACCAGTGCTAGGATGGACAACATTTGGACAAACATAAAAAATGAAGGGAGCCATCAACAGAAGGCAGCCGCACATTTGTTTTTTCGGTGAGAAGACCTTGTGATCAGCTGGCAATAACTGACCTCACCACGGAGGCAGCTATAGCCACCTGCGTGATATTCATGCCCAGGAAATATATAATGGAATTGAAAGGAATATCGAGTGGATGGATGATGAAGCAGGAGTTCATTATTGGGCTCACTACTCAAATCAAAAACGCAACTGTAGACACGTGTTTCTGGATGTAGAGAAATGCAAGGAAGGACAACACTTGAAGAAACATAAAAAATTAACGGAGTCATCAGCAGAAGCCAGACGCACATGAGCCCCAAAATGAACTTCTGCTTCAACATCCATCCACTCGATATCCCTGTCAATTACATTATATATTTCTTCGGTGTGGATGTCGCGCAGGTGGCTACAGCTGCTCCCGTGGTAACGTCAGTTGTTTCCTTGGTTTTCTGACCGAAACAACAAATGTGTGGCTGACTTCTGTTGATAACTCCGCTCATTTGTAATGTTTCTCTTAATGTTGCCCATCCTTGCACTTGGTAACAGAAAATAGTATATTGTGTATCTAGTGCGTGAAGTATACTTTCCGCACGAGCGTAATAAAGTCTTCACGCACGTGGTGCACACTATACTTTTTCTACGACCTTTCACTTAGAGATTGAATTAAGGGAAAATTTTACTAATTCTCTTTATTACAACAATAATTATCATGAACAGTTATATTGCAATTTTGTAAATTGTCAAAATGTACATTTACTTTCTCTTTCTCTACAAAATTAGTGCTACTTGTACTGTTGGTATTGACAACACAACTACGATAATTCTCAGTTGTTGAGATTTTATTGCAGACATCTATCTTTTTAGTTAGGGATTCTTCCACGTAGGCTTCTGCCACTGAGGATGATTTCCAGCCGCCGTGTTTTTTTAGCGTTAGGAGATCTCCTCCACCTTCGACTAATAAAGACGCAGATAAACGCCGTAGGCTGTGCCCGGTAAATTCGTTGGGATTGAGGGGGTTTCAACAATGTGGCAACTTCTGAAGGGACTTTTCCTATCTTATTTATACCAATCACTTGCCTAGTACATTTCCCTCGTTGATAATTAATAAAGAATTTATTTTCGGTATAATCCTTGGGACGAAGAGCCACGTATTTGTGATATATGTCCAAGTATTCAGTAACAGTAAATTTTTTAGAAACCTTAGTCTTCGTATCATTAACTGACACAATAAAAACTGTTCCCAAATTTTGGATGTCATCCATTTTTAATTTATAGAGCTCATCTCTGCGCAGGGCTTCAGCTACCCCAAACAACAAAATAAGCTAAAAATTTAAAGATTAGTATTTATCGATATTCATACAAATGGACTTACTTTGGTTAATAAATATTTTTCATCGGGTGCCTCTTTGAAAAATTTCAATACTTGTTCCTTTTCCAAAACGCGTGATTTTTTAGGAATGTATCCCTCGTTTTTCCGTTTCAAGAAAGCACGAACTTTCGGATAATCACCAATTTGTACGTTGTACTCAACACTAAGTGTGCTTTTCAACATTGAGTAATGACTCCATGAGGTAGAAGATTCAACCTTTGTTGAAAATTCAGATAGGTAGGCTAATATTACCCTTTCGGAGAATGATTGGACGTTGTTTGTATTGCGCCATTGCATAAACTTTTCCGAAGTGTTTTCGTAAATTCCCAACGATTTTTGTGGTCTATTAACTGATGTAACTCTGAACTTCAGTCTGCGGGAACTGTCATATTTCTCAATTTCTCTCGCCATCGCTACCTAGACCAGCGACCGGTGTGTGAATTTGTATTGACTCTTATGGCACCGGTGCGTGAAATAAATCCCATAAGAAAAGCATGGCACTCCACACACCGATTCGTGAAATGAAGCTTTAGACATTTTTATCGATGTGTGACGTCAATAATTCACACACGGAAATAGAAAAACAAATTTTCACTAGTAATACCATTAGTGCTTGAAAATGGTAATTCAAGTACGCGTGGTATTCGATAAAAAAATTTAACACCATATTGACACTCATATTGTCATTCAGTATTCGACAACGATGTCTCTTCCAAGTTCTTGTCATCAAGCAATAGAGAATAAATTTTCTCCCGTTGAGTCCAGGCAGTGAAAGGAAAGAGTAGGTTGGTGAGGCATGCATTTGTTCTCTACTACGGGAGTATGGTCTCACATTGATTTAAGTGAACTGAGTTTCACAAGTCCAACATGACATCGATGAAATGAAAAAAAAAATGAATGAATTTAAATGAAAACGATATTTGTATGAGACCTACTTTGGCGTTTCTTATGAAGGTAAACGTAAAGATTCCATCAGAAGCATGGTCGTTAAAGTCTGAAACATGCACTGAAGTTTGCAGAATACTTCCAAAAGAAGAATCGATGCATGTTTAGAGCCTTTCGGCCTCTTGGGAAAAATGAAGGTAGGACATATAATTCTTCAGAATAAAAATAAGAATAAGATAGAGGTATATAGAAATGTAACCATATCTAGCCTAATCATATAACATAAAATACGGCATATCAGTATCAAATGACAAAGCAATTCTTTAAAACAAATGTTTCTAAGAATGAGATCAATTTGATTACCCCAAATTTTTTCAGTTCATCTTCAAACATCTACAATTTGGTCCATGAGAACGTGGCTCGAAGTATAATCAAGGATTGAATGAGTTACCTGTAAGGAAACTAAATCCTTATTTTACGAGAAGCCATGTTTGATTGAAACAACCCTCCACATTGACAAGAATATGTTTTTTGTTGCCCTCCCTACTCCCGAACAAATTTTTTAAGCTTCACCAGAAAAACTTAATGAGGGCCTGTGGAAGCGGTGACCATGCGATATGATATCAATGTTAAGTGTTTTGTTGCAAGAGAGAGTGACCAGTAGTATGAAGACGGATTAACTACAACTTGGTCCAATAAAATTAAGGATTGAAATTCCTCAAAGGCAAGTCTATCAATCCTTAATTATATTCATATAATTATCGCATAACTGGTCACACTTAAACTCTTCGGATGTAATAATGGTATCGGGTGGGAAAGTTTCTTGTTTTGACGTGTTCGATGTTGGGATATCGTAACACCTGGCTGTCACCAGTTGAATCAGATAGTGTATAGGTGAAAATGAAATCAAGAAAATCACTTTCACAAACTTTCAAGCCTTTTGAAAATATTCTTTCTCGAATGATCTTCAAAAAATTAACGTCACAGTTAATTAAACGTAAAGTAAAAGTTTTCCACTCAGAAATTGAGCTTACACAAAAAACCCGCTCTTTGGCTAACTCAGGTATTACACTAGCTGTTCATTTCGTCGCGAAAAAAAGCATATTCATATTGAATTTCTCTTCGAATGATTAATTTTATAGAAGGTTAACCATTTAATGTATCACACATATATAATCAATAGCATTATAGTGAGTGGTGTACATCTGAAGGATAGAAACATACTGTGATGATACAATTACCAAAATGTGGTTTTCCATCTGACTGGTCTGATCTATGATCAATTAGTATTTTTGAATATTTACTGACTGATAACTCAGAACATGTAGTACTCGACAGAAATACTGCTTCATTTATATACTATCTGAGTCGCCGCAGTCAGAGTGTTATCTTGTATAGTAATATTTCAGATGCAGTGTGTTTGTGTCGAGTGGTGTTACCCAGGGTTCTATTATAGGGCTTCTTCTACCCAGCATATACAAATACATATCCTACATTCATTATATGATCATATGCTATCTTGCAACAAATAGCACATCGTCAGAAGTGGATTTATTTTGAAGTTTTTTTTCCAAAACCCCTACTTTCATTATCATTTTCACTCATTTGATCTTTCTTTCGATGGATATATTTTCTTCGCTGTTCTTCAACATTTTTCCCCTCGAAATATATTTTGATTATAAGATGTTCACGTTCAAATCACAAATCATGAGAAGGAGTATCGACACTTGATAATATTATCAACAAGATAAGTTATTACATACCTACCGATCCAAAAACACCTTATGTATAGCATTGCCTGGAAATGGTTCTCAATATCATCTCTCGCATTGTTTGCGGACAGCAATCATATGAAGAGTGTTTGGTCACAAAGCCCTTTTCGAGGGTATATTTCGTACATTTTGTCTGGGTTTTAATGTACACTATTAATGCACTTTATCGTTACATATTATGGATTTCAATTGACTTCCTAAAGAGTTCATGGTTGAATAAATAATGAATTCCACTCCATTCATGTATTTTTATAAAACCGTCGCATGACCTTCCATTCTGAAACGCAGTGCGCTTATGGACACTCTCTTGATTATCATTAGATACAGTTATTACACGAATCTAGATTGGAGAAAGTATAAGTTGTTGAACGAATCAGGTGATAAATACTCCCAGGTAGCCGTGATCGTCTAGTGGTTAGGACCCCACGTTGTGGCCGTGGTAACCCAGGTTCGAATCCTGGTCACGGCATGGGAGGATTTTTTTATTTCGATTCATCATTTCAATGATTTCTCTTCAACAGAGTCGTGGTTTCGTAAACCCTTTTTCAGTGGGAATCGTGCAGGAAACTGTGATATTTTTGACAATGTTTCGAATTTATTATTTGCACTATATAAGGCTTTTTACTCTGAATGGAAAATTCCCATGGAATATTGAATTGGATATTCTCAAAATACTTCCTTGGGTTCGTTTATTAAAACTCCAAACACCACTAAACAACTTTTAGTACAACTCTTCATCTCAATACAATACAATCACTTGAATCACTCAGCTAAAGTATCCAACGCTCTGTACTAAAACTCTTTCTACTAGAAACTCTGAAGAACTGTGACTCTCCACTGAGCTAGAAACTCTGATAAATTCTCCACTGTCACGATTTTTATATCTCCATTTTTATACTTGCGTACGCCTATGGAGAATCTTCCAGAGAGGTCTCACACGAATCGGGATTTCTTGGAACATGACGTTCTTTCTTCGACCCCTCATATTATTT
Organism: Zygogramma bicolorata; assembly: GCA_032362365.1. Lineage (NCBI taxonomy): Eukaryota > Metazoa > Arthropoda > Insecta > Coleoptera > Chrysomelidae > Zygogramma > Zygogramma bicolorata. The sequence goes on along the minus strand of JAVJAQ010004681.1, from coordinate 684,797 downwards.
TGCGTTTACGAGCGACAGAGTCGGCGCTAGGAGATTTCGTAACAATTTAATCATGAACAATATCAGATACGAGTAAACTGCATCACTTTCATAATCTTTTTCTTTCTTCCAATGTATACATTCTTCTTGATATTCTAGAGGCTGCAGCCACCTGAGTGACATCCATGCCCAGGAAATATATAATGGAATTGGAAGGGAAATCAAGTGGATAGATGATGAAGCAGAAGTTCATTATTGGGCTCAGCAATCAAATGAAAGAAGCAACTGTACACAAGTGTTTCTGGGTCTGGCCCTTCTTCAGCACGGTGTAGCCATGTGCAATGAGGGACAACACTTGGAGAAACATTACATATAAACGGAGTCATCAGCAGAAGCCAGCCGCACATGAGTCATTTATCATATGGGAACATCAAATCACATTGAGAAAGCATAAAGCACCACTTGAAAAAATACAAAAATCAATATTGAAAACGATTCATGGAGAGCTCGAAAGATTTCAATAGATCAATTCTAAAAAGTCTAAATATTCGACAAATTTACTTTTTGAAGACTTATTCGTATTAACAATCACGGAAATTGAACAGGGTTAAATCACAACACAAGATACAGAATAACAAATTACGCAATGATGAAATGATCGATCCATCTAAGAAGAAATTGAAAAATTGTGTAGTATATACCGTGAAATCGACAATGCTGCATTAGTCCTCAGTCACCTCTTTCCTCCTGTTGATATTCCTCCTATTTGTTCGTTTGTTTCAACACTATGTTTTTATCTAATAATAACGAATCAATGTTTATGTAATAGTTCATGGGTATATGAATACAAGTACGTTTATGAATTTTTATTTCGACCATGATCAGTTTTATACTAGTGTACAATTCTACATATTATGTAATTATAATGTAAAATGTACAAGCCACCTATGCGCAGACTTGGCCTATTTTAGGGTACCAATTTATTCAGTTTGCCCTCACATATTTTTTCAAATCCTATGTGAACCCTGTTCCAAAGAAATGAATAAATTATTATGATTTACGTCTAAACCAACCTATTCGGGTTCGTACTCCCAGCTGCTCCGAACTAGTGGGGTTATTATTATTTTTCTTAATATTCATTGTAGCGTGTTGACTAAGCCTATGAAGAGAATCAAATGTTTTCCTTTTTGAATCCTGTACAATACGAATTCTGTTCAGAATGAACACTCATTACTTTCTTTGAAGAATGATACAATGAGTAAAAAAAAAATTTACTTGTCAAAGTTTTGAAGAATTATCCAATCACAATATTATGGATTGAGATTCGATAATAATGTTGAATGAAACTCTTCCTTCGATCTCAAATGCGTCCTTCAATGTGAAAATAATCTTACGAAGCAACTGCTGAAACGTCCAATCTGATCACAATTTAATGCGATTTTTTTATGCATCATGGAACCTCATTAACATCATACTGAAAACTTTTATGAACATTTTGATTTCCTCTCCACTAATGGACTCCTAATGGACAGCGGATTTTACAACCAGATAAAAATCCCAGTTATCACAAAATGAATCTGATTGTATACGTAGAATGGTTGATATCTTCTTGACTCATAAACGGGGAACATCAGTGCTTGAATCAACATTCATTATATCTTTTCTCTCATGAAAATACGCAAGAAATATAATTGAATTATTTTTGAGAGTTAATGTAATTGATGAACTTCATAAAAATTTCCCAAGTCAAGGTGACAGAGGTTGTTATATAATTGTATATCTTTAATTACCCAATTACTTTATCGTGAAGGATCACATTGCATTCATTTGCATTTATTTCTTCTCGAGAATCGATGTCCCTCAGAAGAATACGATTTATAATCCGAACAGGTAAATAAGTTCATCTATAATTCCTTTGTCTCTATGAGACATTCTCTGATGGAAACATCTGAAGACAGTTCATTGCTGACCAGAATCATAATGGCAAAGCTCATCTACATATTAGTATATTTCTGCTACGATCATCTAATTATGGTTATTAGTTCTCGAGCTTTAACCGGGAAACGTAACGAACCGAAGGTGAGTTTCGTATGGTTTATGCGAGTATATTAATAACCATAACATGAGAATTACATACGCTACTTTTTCAACACCCGATAAATAAAAAAACTATAAATGATCAAAGAACGTAAACTTTCACGGCCGGAGGTGACTGATTCTTGGGTGTTTTCCGGGTTTGATGGCCGTGGTCCACAGGTTTTTATTTCTGACGTTTCGCCTACGACTATGGTAGGCATTATCAAAGTCTGTGAGGTAACGGACGCAATGATCTCGTTCTCACAGTAGATACTACTTTATTGACGTTATGATCGGCTTTATACCTGTTCTCCTGTTCGACGTCCGATACTATCGTGTTGGAAATGGGCGTGGCTTGTTTCCTCTTGACTGGTTTGGGTCGTGTGTGCTTCAGAGCTGGTAACCAGACTTTGTTGATGTGTATGCCTTCTTCTTTTCGGTTGAAATTGTCTTTATGTTTGTGAATCTCTATCGCTTCTCTGTGTAACCTGGGATAGTAGCTCTGCGTTCTGTCAATCACTTCCGTTTCGTCAAATGCAATCGCGTGATTGCCTTCTCCGAGTGCATGCTCGGCTACTGCCGACTTGTCTGACTGTCCCAGGCGACAATTTCTCTTGTGTTCGGAGAGCCGTGTCTTGATGCTTCTTTTAGTGGTTCCAATGTAGACTGATCCACAGCTACATGGGATCCGGTACACACCTGGTGTTGCCCACGGCTCTCTTGGATCTTTGGCTGACCTTAGACTATTTCTAACGGTTCGTGTTGGCATCAGTATTGCTTTCACATCGTGTTTTTCCAGCGTTCGTCCTATGCGATCTGTCACACCTCTTATATATGGCATAAAGGCTTTCCCTACAACAGGTTTATTAACAGTTTCCTTCGTGTCCTCTCTCTTGGGTCGTATTGCCCGTTCGAATTCGGCTTCACTATACCCATTCCCTTTTAACGCTTGTTTAAGGTGGTCCAGTTCCTCAGGGAGGTTTTGTGGTTCACAAATGCGGCGGGCCCTCTCCACTAATGTTTTAATTACACCTCTCTTCTGGCGTGGTTGGTGGTTGGAGTTCTTGTTCAGGTATCTGTCTGTGTGAGTGGGTTTCCTGTATACTTTATGCCCCAGTGTCCCATTTTCCCGTCTGTTCACCAGCACATCCAGGAAAGAGATTCTCCCTTGGGTTTCCAGCTCCATTGTAAATTGAATTTTAGCGTTAATCGAGTTCAGATGAGACAGAAATACCTTTAATTGTTCTTCTCCATGCTGCCACACCACGAATGTGTCATCAACGTACCGCAGCCAGCAATATGGTTTCAATATTGCTTGCTCTAAGGCACGCTGTTCGAACTTCTCCATGAAAAAGTTTGCCACCACAGGGCTCAGCGGGCTGCCCATTGCAGTACCGTCGGTTTGTTCATAGAACACACCGTCCCATTGGAAATATGTCGATGTCAGACAGTGAGCGAACAGTGTGGTTATATCTGCTGGGAATACCTCTCCAATGAGCTGTATTGTTTCCTTGACCGGAACCATCGTGTATAAGGATACTACATCGAAACTCACTAGTATATCTCCTGGACCTAGCCTCATGTCTCTTATCCTTTCAATAAAATGTCCCGAGTCCCTAATATATGAGTCTGTGTTGCCTGTGAGAGGTTGTAGCCGGGTAGTCAGATACTTGGCCAGTTCATAGGTCGGTGAACCTATTGCATTCACGATAGGTCTCAGTGGTACATTTTCCTTGTGGATCTTTGGTAGGCCATATAGACGAGGAGGCAGGGCCTCGGATTTCTGTAACAGTTTCTTTGTGTTGTCATCTAAGCTTGATGAGCGGACTAGGTGATTAGTTTTTCTCATAACTGCGGCGGTCGGGTCTTTATTGATTATTTTGTACGTTTCCGGATCCAAAAGGTTAACTATTTTCTCTTTGTAATCCCTCGTGTTCAACACGACGGTAGAGTTTCCTTTGTCTGCTGGCAATACTAAGATGTCCTTATCATCGTTCAGATGTTTCAACGCATTTCTTTCTCCTTTAGTTGTGTTGGCCTTGGGTGGTTTCGCTCGCATCAAAATCCTTGATGTTTCGATGCGTATCTCTTCCGCAATGTCATTCGGCAAATTTCGAATTCCAGCTTCGACGTTCGCGATGATGTCCTCGTAGGGTATTAGCCGGCGTCATGGCGAAGTCATCTGAACGATGATAAGGACATCTTAGTATTGCCAGCAGACAAAGGAAACTCTACCGTCGTGTTGAACACGAGGGATTACAAAGAGAAAATAGTTAACCTTTTGGATCCGGAAACGTACAAAATAATCAATAAAGACCCGACCGCCGCAGTTATGAGAAAAACTAATCACCTAGTCCGCTCATCAAGCTTAGATGACAACACAAAGAAACTGTTACAGAAATCCGAGGCCCTGCCTCCTCGTCTATATGGCCTACCAAAGACCCACAAGGAAAATGTACCACTGAGACCTATCGTGAATGCAATAGGTTCACCGACCTATGAACTGGCCAAGTATCTGACTACCCGGCTACAACCTCTCACAGGCAACACAGACTCATATATTAGGGACTCGGGACATTTTATTGAAAGGATAAGAGACATGAGGCTAGGTCCAGGAGATATACTAGTGAGTTTCGATGTAGTATCCTTATACACGATGGTTCCGGTCAAGGAAACAATACAGCTTATTGGAGAGGTATTCCCAGCAGATATAACCACACTGTTCGCTCACTGTCTGACATCGACATATTTCCAATGGGACGGTGTGTTCTATGAACAAACCGACGGTACTGCAATGGGCAGCCCGCTGAGCCCTGTGGTGGCAAACTTTTTCATGGAGAAGTTCGAACAGCGTGCCTTAGAGCAAGCAATATTGAAACCATATTGCTGGCTGCGGTACGTTGATGACACATTCGTGGTGTGGCAGCATGGAGAAGAACAATTAAAGGTATTTCTGTCTCATCTGAACTCGATTAACGCTAAAATTCAATTCACAATGGAGCTGGAAACCCAAGGGAGAATCTCTTTCCTGGATGTGCTGGTGAACAGACGGGAAAATGGGACACTGGGGCATAAAGTATACAGGAAACCCACTCACACAGACAGATACCTGAACAAGAACTCCAACCACCAACCACGCCAGAAGAGAGGTGTAATTAAAACATTAGTGGAGAGGGCCCGCCGCATTTGTGAACCACAAAACCTCCCTGAGGAACTGGACCACCTTAAACAAGCGTTAAAAGGGAATGAGTATAGTGAAGCCGAATTCGAACGGGCAATACGACCCAAGAGAGAGGACACGAAGGAAACTGTTAATAAACCTGTTGTAGGGAAAGCCTTTATGCCATATATAAGAGGTGTGACAGATCGCATAGGACGAACGCTGGGAAAACACGATGTGAAAGCAATACTGATGCCAACACGAACCGTTAGAAATAGTCTAAGGTCAGCCAAAGATCCAAGAGAGCCGTGGGCAACACCAGGTGTGTACCGGATCCCATGTAGCTGTGGATCAGTCTACATTGGAACCACTAAAAGAAGCATCAAGACACGGCTCTCCGAACACAAGAGAAATTGTCGCCTGGGACAGTCGGACAAGTCGGCAGTAGCCGAGCATGCACTCGGAGAAGGCAATCACGCGATTGCATTTGACGAAACGGAAGTGATTGACAGAACGCAGAGCTACTATCCCAGGTTACACAGAGAAGCGATAGAGATTCACAAACAAAAAGACAATTTCAACCGAAAAGAAGAAGGCATAAACATCAACAAAGTCTGGTTACCAGCTCTAAAGCACACACGACCCAAACCAGTCAAGAGGAAACAAGCCACGCCCATTTCCAACACGATAGTATCGGACGTCGAACAGGAGAACAGGTATAAAGCCGATCATAACGTCAATAAAGTAGTATCTACTGTGAGAACGAGATCATTGCGTCCGTTACCTCACAGACTTTGATAATGGCTACCATAGTCGTAGGCGAAACGTCAGGAATAAAAACCTGTGGACCACGGCCATCAAACCCGGAAAACACCCAAGAATCAAAACTATAAATATTATATTTGTAATGTGGTTTTCTCCACATCTGGAGGGGGAAGTTATATGTATTTCGTTAATGCTAATATGAATACAGTTCAGTATCGTATTGGAATTGCTGATTTGATTCTGAACCGAATTGTCAATGTAGCCATTCACCACTTGATTTGATTTGCAATTGTTCAAAGTCTGTATCGTATTGAAAAATCAGTATCATAATGAGCTCATTATGATACAGATTTTTCATAACAATACAGATTTTTAATCCGTATCATAATGGAGTATGGGCATATAAGTGTATTATCATAGTACGGGTTCAGAAAAAAATATAAATAATTCCAATTATGTCGAAGTTTGTGATATCTATTATGCAGTCAATGAAAGGCATTTTTCACAATTTTGACAAAAAAGCGGTACTTTTCCGATTGTGATCATACATATCATCTTCATTGGGTATTCGGCATAGTAACTTTATAATTTGATACTTTCTCTTTTTTCTCGATTTGAAGGAGATTTCTATCTGTATTTTCACAAGTGATCATTCCAACAATAATTTCTTTCAATTCATATCCAAATTCCAAAATAACAATTTTAGTGTCTGCAATTAAAGTTGTTTTCCAAAACATTCTATGGTGTAATGTCAGCCTCAAAAATATGTCGCTAGTTGATAAACGTTCATCACACATTCTTAGGATATAATAATATGATGTGTAGCTTTATGTCGTGTTTTCCATATAATTCGATGAACCTAGACTCTTCTAAATCACTGTTTCGTTTTTCCTTCTTAGACACAATTGATACTTGAAACTTACATGGAATATAGTTTCACTATTTCCAAAACAAATTGTATGGTAACACGACAATAATTGTTAAATATCCATTATTCAATAGTGAATAATAAAATCATTGTTCACTACCATCATATTCAAAGTAGCAAATAATGATTTCATTATTCACTAGTGATTGTTGAGATCAAAAATTATTCTGTGATTTTTTTATTCACTCATCTTGTATATTTATGCTGTTCATGTGACAGTCATTTTCTATATAAGAGATATTTTGATCCGAATGTTGTTGTTTACAAGTATTGTCAGTTTCTTTTGTCATTAATAAAAGTTTTGCATATTTTCGTCTGAATAAAGTTTAATTACGAAACTGAGTAGTTTCCTGAGAAAAAGAGTCCGAGTTGAAGTGAAACTCAACAGGTTACGGGCCCAGACCACGCAATATATTCAAGTAACTGGACGGTGCAGATTCTCAGACTACGTCGTGAAGGTGCAAAATGGAGTTCAAAGCTCATATTCAGAAACTAGAAGGTGCGTCGAATTGGCCGAGATGGCGAAGACAAATCGAATTATTATTGAAGCACCACGAAGTTTTTGAGGTGGTAACAGGAGTCAGCAAAATGCCTGTGGAACCTACCTCGAATGCTGAACGGACTGTAAAAACGCAATATGTAAACGATTTGCGGGTCTATAGAAAAAGTGATGCTCTGGCTCAACTCATACTTGTTGGCAGCATGAATGATGCCAATGTTGAATTGACTGCAACATGTGAGAACTCAAATGCTACATGGGACAAGTTGCTGAGCGTTTATGAACAGAGTTCAGGTCAAAGAGTTGATAGGCTTATGGAACTGTTTTTCACAAGTCAGAAACACCCTGGCGAAGACATTGCTACCCTCGTTGCACGTCTTCAAAGGAATTTCCAAGAACTGAACGACGAGTTACTGAAGTTAGTTGGAACGAAGCTACCAGAACTACTGCTTATGAGTCGAGTGATGTCAACACTTCCATCAGAGTACTTTGAATTCAAAAGTGTTTGGGAGTCTGTTCCTGCGGATGAAAGAACAATAAATAAATTGACAGAACGTTTACGACTCATTGAAATGCGATTACCATGTAAAACCGATGATTCGTCCGCCTTTGTAGCCAGATCCTCCACGAAAAAGGGTGAAAAACCACAGAAGATTCCCAGGAAATGTTTCAAATGCCATCAAATGGGTCATTTTGCCAAAGACTGCCTGAAGAAACATGATATAAAAAGTGTTGGTCCTTCAAAATGGATAAGAAAGCCCGAAGGTGATGCCTTTTCATGTGTAGTACGAAAATTTGAAGATACTTCCACAGAGGTATTCGAAAATGATGTATGGTTAGCTGATTCAGGTGCCTCGACCCATATGACCAAAAATAAAGACTTTTTCTTGATGTATGAACCATTCACCTATCCCAAAGAAGTTCAAGTTGGAAATGGGGCTGTGATTTTTGCATACGGCCATGGTACAATAAATGTAGAAATGAAAGTTTTCAACAAGTGGTACAAAAATCATTTGAAGGATGTTTGGTACGTTCCAAAAGTAGAGCACAATTTATTCTCCGTTGAACAAACCATAAATAATGGTTTCAATTTCAAAGCAAACCAGAATGGGTGTATGGTAACCAAAGATGGTATTACACGTTTATATGGGAGAAGAAACCAACGAGGACTTTATGTACTCGACATGAGAGTATGTATTCCTAAAAAAGCTGCTGATGTATATATCACGTCTGCTGTTGAAAGTATACAATTATGGCACGAACGGCTTTGTCATCAGAACAAAAAGCATGTTCAAGAAGTTTTGAAGAAACATCGAATTGAAGTAGCTAAATTAACAAATGATGAATTCTGCGAAGGGTGTGTATTTGGGAAACATTGCAGAAAGCCTTTCAAATCCAGGCAATATCGTCCAACAGCTCCAGGTGAATCAATACATGCCGATGTCTGTGGTCCCATGCAGGAAAATTCATTGGGAGGAGCAAAGTACTTTGTTTGTTTCAAAGATGATTTTCCGAAATATCGAAGAGTTTTTTTCATCAAGTCGAAAGCTGAAGTTACATTTTGCCTGAAAACCTTCATACTAGAAGCAGATGCAGCCAAAATCAAAATAATGGAATTTCTCAGCGATGGAGGAAGAGAATTCTATAATGCGGAGGTGAAGACGATTCTTCATTCAAATGGGATCAACCCCCGTGTAACAATGCCATATTCACCTCAACAAAATGGTTCTGTGGAAAGAGAGAACCGTACTTTGGTTGAAAGTGCACGAACGATGATGCATTCGAAAAATCTGCCGCTTTATCTATGGGCTGAAGCTATAAATACAGCTGTGTATGTTTTGAATCGTACAGGACCCACTCCAGTCAAGGATAAATCACCTATCGAATTATGGTTCAATAGAGAAGTGAACATAGAACATTTACGCATTTTTGGTACAAAATGTTATGTTCACGTCCCCAAACAACGAAGACAAAAATTGGACAGAAAAAGTATTGAAGGCGTTCTTGTTGGATATTGCGGAGAAAAGGATGGATATAGAATCTGGTTTCGGAAAGAAAACAAAATATCAACAAGCAGGGATGTCATTTTCAGACATGAAGACGTTTTCGAAAATAAAGTCCAATTAAAAGTCAGTGTCAACTCTGACACGAATGTTCCTGAAACGAATCCAACTGAAATCTTGGAGAATCCTTCAGAAAAGTATTCGGTATCAGAAATGGAGACAGAAGAAATAAACTCAGATGGTTTATGTCGTCGTGAAATCCGATTACCTGCCCACTTGCATGATTATGTTTTGCTCGCAGAATGTGATGTTCCTGCTACTTATGATGAAGCAATTACCTCGGACCAAAGTGACCAGTGGAAAGAAGCCATGCTGGAAGAAATGAATTCCTTAGCTGGAAATGGTACATGGACTTTGGTTGAGTTACCAAGAGGAAAGAAAATCATCCCAAACAAATGGGTACTGAGAGTGAAAACAGACACCAGTGGAATTATCAATCGTTACAAAGCCAGACTGGTAGCTAAGGGTTATAATCAAAAACCTGGTGTTGACTACGAAGAGACTTCCAGCCCAGTAGCTCGCTTCGATACTGTCAGAGCAGTTTTGAGTATCAGTGCTTCAGAAAATCTCAAACTTGCCCAGTTTGATATTAAAACAGCTTTCCTTTACGGTGAACTTCGGGAGGAAGTATTTATGCAACAGCCAGAGGGATTCTCAGATGGAACAGAGAGGGTGTGCAGGCTAAATAAAAGTTTATACGGCCTGAAACAAGCTCCACGCTGCTGGAATGAAAAATTTGTCGATTTTCTCCAAAATGAAGAAATGATATGCAGCACAGCTGATGTAGGTTTGTATTATCGTATACGAAAAAGAAGAAAACTCGTTGTTGTTATTTATGTTGACGACGGACTGGTTGCTGGTGATGACGAACAAGAAATATCGAATTTCATTGGTCAATTACGTGAGCATTTCAAGATTACGATTGGTTCTATAGACTGTTACCTTGGTATACAAATCAAACAAACTGAAAAAGGAATTTTCGTGAATCAAAGTGCCTACATCAACAAAATATTGAAGAAATTCAATATGCAAGATTCAAACGCAGTTTCAACGCCTTTTGAAAAAGGTTCTATACATCACGATGATAAGGATGAACCTTTGGACAATGGAAATCCATACCGTGAAGCAGTGGGAAGCCTGATGTACGTTATGATTGCTACACGACCAGACATTGCCTTCGCAGTAAGTGTAGTTTCTGAAAAATTCAATAATCCGACAGTGACAGACTGGAGAAATGTCAAACGAATTTTTCGCTATTTACGAGGCACCATCGACTGTGGACTGAATTATGGAAAGAATAGAGGATCAGAAACTATAAATGTTTTCAGTGATGCCGATTACGCAGGTGACATAGAGACAAGACGATCACTAACTGGTATCGTATGTCAATATGCAGGTGCAGCTATCAGTTGGTCCAGTCAGAAGCAGAAAAGTATTGTTTTGTCGACAACTGAGGCCGAATACATTGCTGCCAGTGAAGCCACCAAAGAACTAATTTGGATCAAACGTTTATTGAGTGAAATCACCGATTTAAGTGATATTCCAACACTTTTTATGGACAATGCCAGTGCCATAAAACTGGTTCGAAATCCGGAATTCCATAAGAAATCCAAACATATCGAGATACGTTTTCATTTTGTTCGAGAGAAGTTTCATCAGGGTGTTATGAAAATTCAACATGTAAGCAGTGAAAACCAAATCGCCGATATAATGACGAAGCCTTTGAGCGGTGACAAATTTCACAAGATGCGAAAGATGTTGGGACTCGTTTTGTTGGAGTAATCTGTTTGATTTTGAAGAATTCTGGTTATATTTTTGGGAGGAAGTGTTGAGATCAAAAATTATTCTGTGATTTTTTTATTCACTCATCTTGTATATTTATGCTGTTCATGTGACAGTCATTTTCTATATAAGAGATATTTTGATCCGAATGTTGTTGTTTACGAGTATTGTCAGTTTTTTTTGTCATTAATAAAAGTTTTGCATATTTTCGTCTGAATAAAGTTCAATTACGAAACTGAGTAGTTTCCTGAGAATAAGAGTCCGAGTTGAAGTAAAACTCAACAGTGATAAATGAATATGGCAATTCTTGAAGGAACAAATCCATTTTGAATCTGTTATATTTTTATTGAGTTTCTTGATATCATGATATTTCTTACATATTCGAACAGGCTGTTATAATTTTGGTTTCGGTGAAGAATAACGTTTTTTTCCAATATTGCTTTGTACAATAGTCGTGGACAAAGTACAGTAACCTACTCGCCTATAATTGCTATTATTCTCTCGGTGATTTAGGCCAGTCACCTGCGGCTCGTTGCCGTAAACTTCACCTTGTGAATAAGAGCCATCATTATACGCTCGTTGAATAATAGACTATTAGAATCACAAACATATTACTATTATCAAACATGATTCCATTCACAGCCGACTTTCACTGTTTAATGAACGTTGTTGATCTTATTCTTCCATATTCCGATTTGAGTATGAAATAATACTTGTAAGAGTAAGTAATATTTTCATTCATTCATTTCATTAATATGAATAATTATATGAATAATGCGTTACTTTTGAGAAAAAAAAGAATGTGAAAGAAAGATTCATTCTCCTCAATTATTCAAATTTATGTTATTGAGGTTATTCCACTTCGTTGCTTCTCCTTATTTGAATCTCAAAAAAAAATCTGCCTTTTTTATCGTGGGAGGAGCCGTTCGCTCAATCATTGGAAAGATGGTTGCAGCACCATCCAATCCGTAAATAGTAATGAAAAGACCATGAAAATTTACTTTTCTTCAAAGTAGTATCAATGAACAATAAGTGTTCCGAATGAAAATATCCGTTGTTCAATCTACATTCACAATTACTTTGATTTCCATATCGAAAAGAAGTTATTCAATAATTTAGCATTACCGATACTTTCGCTAAAAATACTATTATTTTCTACAGGTATGGAGAGGTCTGTAAAATATCGCCTTTGTCATTGTATCAGCACTAAATTCTCAAGTCCATTCAATATTTATAAGCCATATCACTTTATTTATAGGAGAATCATGAATTATTAACTCGCAGAACAACCGGATGAAGAATGATTTCGAAAGACTCTAAATTTCTCAAAGTTGTAGGACACATTACTAGAGAACAGCGATAAATCTCAAAGTTCACGTGAGAGTTCCAATAAAGCACGGAACTCTCCTTTCTTGCATTATGCAACACGTAACTGATGTTAGCCGACGAACAACACAACTCAGTTCAACGGAGAGGAGTGCATAAGTCAGACTTGTAGTAGGAAACTGAAAATTATGCCGGGTCCAGATGAGAAGCAGACATATTTTAGAAAAATAATAAAAACGTAAACTGGATACAAACATTAGCAAGAATTCAACGATTCTGTTGTGGAGTTTGAAGAAATTAATTGAATGGATAATAATTGTGGAATGGTTTTTTCTGACTTCAAGTATGCCTGCGATGAATTGAAAAATTTGAATCCAAATTCAAAAGATGTAGAGAAGTTGCTTTTTCTGAATAATGCGTATTTATCGAAAGTTAGATTTTTCTGCGTCCAGCTCTTTTTATTCCTTCGTACAATCGATATTGTCAGGATCATTCCATCTAATATTGAAGAATGAATTGGGATAATCAGAAGACAAATTGATTTCATTGGAAAAAATACGATAGGTGAGAATTATGTGGTACCTCTCAGATTGTCAGTTATATAAATAACTGACCTCAGTCGCTACATCCAGCATCAATTTTCGTCTCCTGAAGATGTTAACCTTGTAAGCAAAATTCGCGTCGAGTGCTATTTTCAAAGTCATATGAGGTAGGTTCCCATTCGATGAGTTATATTGATATTTTGATTCTTGTCTTGTTTGCACCAAACATATCAAGCATAAATTCAAGAAACAACCAAAGCACTAAACAAATGAAACTATCATCCTTACCTTCTCTAGTACTTTCATCAATAATATGTTTTGGTGTAACGGATATGTATAGTGAAAGAGGATGGTTGACTCTTACTAAACAATTTATGTATATTAATATATTCCATTTCCTTGCCATTCCTGCATTCATCAGAGCAAAAGTTGATGATATTATACGTTATTACCATGAAAGCTATAATACTCATCGCAATCATTGCAGTGGAAAAACTGAAAATGAGGTTATATACCTTCTAAGTATCTGTCAATTCTTCAGAATTGATGCCTATGTATTGTAAATGATTGTGGACACAAAATCAAGAGTTTTTCTGTAGATCTCAGTTAGTTTACCTCGAGCATGCACTGATTGTTGAAATTAAAATTCAACATGAATTATAAATATAATTTTCATACGTGCTATTATTTTTCTTTGTAAGACTAAGAAAATACTATCTGTAGTTCAGATGGTGTTTTTGTACTCAATCAATACAGCAACTAATTCCGAGAATATTTCCAAGTCAATGTTATCATTTCAGTTTACTATTTCCGGGATGAAATAAAACAGGTTATCGCTTTACAAATTTTATTGGAAATAATTTCTCTTTCATCCAGAATGTACCAAACATGGATGATATGCAATCGAAACGTGAGAGGACTGGAATGTGAAATGTATCTTCACTACATATAAATATGAAACAGTACCATCTTTGTATAACTTCATCTCGCCGGTAAAAATAGGTTCAGGGCGGACTGGAACTGATATGGTCAAGAAGACGTATGGAAACGGATAACTCCACTCAGATGCCTTGGACGTATTAATCAACTTCGACATTCTCTCTTTATTGAATTCATCGACATATTCCACTGAACCTAGTTCTCTCATCATAGAGCTGAGTTTCAGAATGAATGAAATGGAAGAGTTGGAATTTCTGAATGATTGAGAAGCGAACAAGACGAACAGAAACTGAATCCGATCAACTGAAGTATCAGTTACTAACAAGATCATGTTCTCTGAAATTAATTATCTCATCATGAATATAAAGCGTCCTAATACAATTTCGGATTGAGTTGCACCCCACAGCTATTCAATACTCAATTGTTCGAATTCTGAAATAATTAATTGAAATGAAAGATCTAGAAATCCGAATTCGACAGGATTAGGTCCATTATACAGAGAGAATAATTCCAGAAACAAGTCCGTTATTCACGTGAATGGTATCGACATTTACTTCTTGTAGTAATTAACGGAAGTTGAATGAGTTTTCTCATTGGTGTGTTTGCTTTTCAGATATTCGTTCAACTTGTGTCATTGAGTGTTATCTCCTGTGAAAGAGAAAGTTGACAGTTTCGTAACTAAAACAGTAAGATCATTTTGAATTCAGTGGTGGAGTGTAAAGAATGTCGCATTTACTCTTCCCTAATCTGAAGATGCAGCAATATCAAGGAACTCCTGAACGTGACAAGACGATGTAGTGGAAAGGTGCAATTCTTGGCAAAATAACTTTCAATTTTTTTTTAATCGAATGAGACGATGTAGTGGAAAGGTGCAATTTTCGGCAAAATACCTTTCTACTTTTTTTTTTCGATTGAAGAAAAATAAAGTCATCCGGTCGTGCAAAGGAAGGAGCAGTTTCATGGTTCATTTTGATGAGACCGCAACACAAAATAGAACTGCCTATAGCATGGGGGCGGTTCATTCGATTTTCAAAAGTGAACCAATGTTGGATTGATAATTTCAATAGACAAGCCATGGTCCTCGATGGTATTGAAGAAGACTTGACTGTGTGTAGCTGCAGCATTTCAGTATTCTCTGTAGCCTTGACGTGAGCTTTTCTCCATGCGGGTTCCAACTGGGTGATAGAGAGTTGGTTTACCCGAGCGGTGTCGAAGTCCATAAGCACCCCTGGCTGTCTTTGAAGGAAAAGCTCCAATTCCTGCATTTTCATGGTCTCGAACCATGCAATGGAGAATCTAAACTCCTAATAACTTTGAAGTCCTCATCCAAATTCATTCTGTTATGATGACACTACAAACTCGAGAGACCACGATCCCCCTGTTGTCGAAGGAGATATAACCTTGGATGCATGCATTATTTCAATCAGGTCAACTTGCCACAACTCTTCATGAGTCCATGTGATTACTACAACCGTGTAGAGTAGAATCGTAATGGCAAGCATGTTGGCTGAAACACCAACTACGTACTTCGCACATATATACTCGAATTAAGAATACTGCTTTTTTCGAGTCCTGCGTATAACAGCTCGTTGTATGAATGATATATAATTGAGTAGAGGCTGTTTTTTTCACTGTACACATATAGCTGGAGTGGAAATGGCCTTGTTAAAGTCATTATTTTTGAAATTAGTTCATGTGGGTAAATATAGCTATCTGAATTCAATCTGATATCCAACAAATCGATATTATTAAAGAAGATGGGATTTTTATGCGAATTGTTCACTCGACATATTCGTGAAACTGTGACTCTTCAGAGCAAAACACGTTTCGACAGACCGAATTTTTTACGTCGATGCTGCTGTCAGCGTAAGAAGTTTATGTGAGTCATACTTTCTGAACTATATCATCTGGGAATATCAGATTTTCTGGATTGCAAGAGATTCAAGCGATTTTTATCGTGGGGAAAAATATGTTCCACTTCCAATTCGATACTTTCGATAATCAGTTGGGCTTTAGTCTTCTCAGTTTGATTCACAGCATCTTCAAATAGTATACAGTTTCTGCCATTGCGAGCTCTGAATCGTATTGTTTCTCTTCCGCACATAGTCAGTGTGTAATTGGTGAATATTCCCAGAAGATGTATGTTGGAGAGAATGTGGAAGTTGTGAATCCCATCGACTCCATTCTGTATGGATCCACTGGGATAATTCCATCCAGATGTACACATGCAAACAGTATCATCTGCAGTATAACATAATTATCTGAGTGTACTCACAATTTCAGGATTTTCTATTCGTCACCATTGAGATCATATATGTGATAGAGTCAAAGTAAAATGACGATGTATTTGATTTCGAAACTATTTGTAGTACCCATTCTCTTCTCCTGAATATGCAAATATCAATTTCATATTAGGGTGACTGATCTTTGAAAAAATTTTCACTTTCACAGCAATGGTTCCAGTAATTTTTATATCTATGATGTTCCAACATGACATGAAATGGATACTGTTTGAACGTCGTTATTTTATGATTGATCGATATTTGTTCCGTAGTTTTCTGGGTATTGTAACCTACCACAATCTGAAAAAATAAGAATTAATATTTGAATCTTTACAAGTGTAGAAGGGCAGAATTCCAATCTATCCCGAGAAGTTGATGCAACTTTTCGGGGTAGATTGAAAAACTGCCCTTCTACACTTGTATCCCGAGAAGTTGATGCAACTTTTCGGGGTAGATTAAAAATCTGCCCTTCTACACTTGTATAGATTCAAATATTAATTCTTATTTTTTCAGATTGTTTTAGGTTACAATACCCAGAAAACTACGGAACATGGAATGGATATATACTTATGTATCCGTCCAATATTTTTTTTGGATCCAACATATATTTTTTATCAAAATGATGCACAAATTTTTAGACCCTACTGATGAGACTGAATAAAAATCGCCATGGTCACAAAACTTATTTTCGTCTGATGAATGCCCAATATCTGCCGTGTGGAGATGAAGATTTTTCCATGATATACGAGAAGTCCAGATTTTGAGTTGCTGGGTATGCTTGTAGATTGTATGTGAAATCAGTGTGAACTATTGAAAGGAATATCGATCACATAAATATTATGAAAGATACCTCGATCACATTGAGAATTCGAACGTTATTGCATTCAACATTTCTGTTTAATACGACAAGGACAATAAGAAACTGAAGTTTAATGTACCGAATATAATATTCGCGCAATGAAACTTGTTGATAAGGTTTTCACTCGAAAATTTTATTTGATTTTATTATTTTCTATCTACATCATGTGAATATTTTAGGAACGTAAAATTTACTGCCGCTATAAAAACGGTACAATCTTATATATGTCATACGGAATATATTGTCGTGGAACTCTATTTGCGGTTTTGCATAAACAAAATGATACACTAGGGAAGTATAAATATCTTGGACTGATTAGAATGGTAATGAATTGCATACTGGAAATTGAAAGAAATAGGTAGGTAGGTGAAGTAGGTACACTGAAAGGGCAAAACCGAATATCACCAATGCTATAAAATGATAGAAAAACAAGACATGTGGGTATTAATTTGCCATACATTCGGTTGATCATTTGCGATGGAACAGTTAAGGCTCGTCCGGACCAAAATTGAAGTTCTAGAACTGTTCGCGAACTTTTTGAGAGCTGCACGTGAGCTACGCGTCCACACAAAAAATTGAACAGGGATCGCGAAAAGTTTCCGAAACTTCAACGGTGTAGTTCCTCGAGGTTCGGCTCTTGAGTGAACTTTGTAAAGTTTCGTACTGCTCTGGAACTTTTTGCTGACTCCCGTCCACACCAAGATCGCGCACTGTTTTCGATCTGTTCGCTAACTGTTCGAGAACATTTCGCGAGCTTGGTCTGGAAGCGGCTTTACGCATCTTCTGTTAGTGCGAATTCACATTATGCATTTTCAACGCATGCGTTTTGACCGTATAGACGTACCATGTCACACTATGCGGTCCGTATACAGCACTGTCGCCACTGTCGAACGGTATAATCTGACAAATTCTAGAAGACTTCTATACTATGTCAATCCAAGCAGAGGAGTGATCCAAGACATTATCAATAATTATCATGCATTGTGCACGTGATCACTCAGACAGAGCTGCTCGTACAGAGGCACACTATGGAATGACCGAAATTGTATTTTTTAAGGTGCATTTTTTTGCAATTTTTTTAGTGGAATGTAGGGATACATGTTATGAGTTTCTTCTGCCATATCAGTACTTGACATTTCGAAAATTTAAAACTTCAAAGTACCATATATGTACACACCACAAGCGTTAAAACGTTACTGACTACTCCGACACTGTAGCATAAATTCCACAGTCAACTGCATTTGATTTCGAATGGCCAGCGTGAGGAGGCGTGTTCATTCTATCCAATAGATCACGCATCTATCGTTGTTTGGGTTACTCTCTTTGTTGGATGGAAATAGTATAGTTTCGTCGAGGCAGTGCGGTCATGTGGTATTCGAAGCGTGCTGTGGCAAGTTGTGATAATAACTCATCAGTGAGATATACTTGGTGGCGGAGACATATTTTTTTGGACCGCTTTTTCACACAATACCCACAAAAAAACTGGAAGCTGAAACAAACCGTGATATGCCAAGAAATAATCTGCACTGAACTTCTTGTGAAACCCCATCGCTTATGTTTAAAAATAGTGAAGGAAAGTGATGTTTTGCGAAAATATTCAATGAAAACCAAGCTTTTATAGTATGCCCACCAGAACTCATTATTCCATTCATTTTCAAAGATTGAATTATTTTGGAGCATCTCGTTGCACCCACATTGTATAACACCCAAAATGCGTTATACGCACATTTCGTAACATCCACACTCTCCGAATATACCCGAATGATGCGCTGTTGCCAAATTCATCCTTCTTGTCGATAAGCCTACAATGAATGTGTTAGGATGGGTAAGGTTATTCAGGTTAGAGTGGGTTAATGAAAAATTGCAGAAAATTCGATGAGTTTTGCAACAGGCATCATGTAGGTGCAACGCAATGTGTCATATGAACTAACTGAACAATCTTCTTGCACGATGTTCGTATGTAAATAGCATAAAATAGACTTTCACCTCATTAAAAAAACAAGAAACCATGAAAAAGTGACGAGACAAGATGGATGAACGCTCTAGCTCTGAGGCAAACTGTATCCATCGAGTATTTGTGCGCATGCCCTCTTGTTCGTGCTGACGACTATAATATACGCTATTGAAATATTTCTGGCATGTGTCATTTGATAACACATCATATCGCCTATATTTGAAATATGTCAGAGACATTGCTTTGATGCTTTGGTTACAACACGTTTCCGCTATATTTCTGAAATCTGAGAACTTGTGACTCGGGACCTCAGCATAAAGTGACGTCAACTGCTTGAAAATGACACCAGAATCGTAGCCGAAACATCTAACACAAAACTCTAGAAGAATTTCAAACCCGAACTCAACGGCAACTTTTAAATGTAAAATTGAGGGTTTCCACGGATCTGTTTTTATGCGAAATTGTTTCTTTCGGGTGTATACCTACCCGATGATGGTTTCTCCTGAATTGTTCGACGTTTCGACTTCCTTTCCGGAGATATTATCAAAACTGTCATGTCAATACCGTCCTGGCTATTCCTTCCCCTACGGAATGGCCAATATTATAAAATACGAAACAAAAAAAACAAACAAAACAAAAATATGTTTATTGGGCCCTTTTTTGTTCACAAATATATAAGTATAACAAATACAATTGTATATAGCACATCACATTATAAATAACATATTGTATATGATTAAATAAAATACAACACACAATGTTAAAAAAACGGACACACCATGAATAAAAGACAGAACAACATGTTGAAATGGAGCCTGTAGCGGGAAGTCTATCCATGGGCCACCCATCCCCCTTTCAGGCGAGTGGTCCATTTCAGCACCCATACAGAAGCACAGGATCGACGTGATCGACCAGGCATCTGCATCTGCAATGCTCGAATATGCGTTCGACTTCACTTCAATCTCTCATAGGTGCAGCCGCATCTCCTGTCCAAAGGCTTATATGCAGGTTGAATAGTCAGAAGGATAAAATAGTTATGTCAGTATGGCTTCAATATGCGAGCTATAACGACTTCGGTAGAACGTGTCGGAAAAAACATTTGAAAAAACGACTAGAGACAATTCTCACCCTTAACAAGGGTGTCTAGCGTAAATGATTCTCAATCTTTATGGAAAATGTCAAGAGCCTCATAGATCAGCCCATGTTTCATGTGCCGTCCATGATGCTCCCTAATGCCGGTGATTTCACGTGTCAAAGGGCTTTTCGGGAGGAAAAACTTATAGAATTTATTGGCCAGTTTCCTTAAGTGGTCTGTAACCGATTCTATTCCTGTCATATCTCGCAACTCGTCGAGTCGAATGTATCTATCACTGTTCGTGATGATACGAAGGACCTTGTTCTGCATGCTCTCGAGTCTCATCAGTGGAGTCTTCTTGAGACTGCAGATCACTGGGCAGGCGTACAACATAGCTGGTCTGATCACTTGCTTGTAGATCAGTAGCTTGTTGTCCACACTAAGTTTAGCATTTCGTTCATTTCTAGGTGCGTTTTATTCCAGCCCCCGCCCTCTGAATTGCCAAATTGATGTGCCTGTGAAAGTTCAGGCGCCTGTCCAAGATCACTCCCAGGTACTTCACACTCTCCTGTTCATCCACTCGTCTATCTCTGACTCCCAACTTTCGGAAGATTTTCACGTTCGTGAACTTCCTCGAAAAGTTGATTGCCTCCGCTTTTGCGGATTTAGTCAGATCTTGTTCTTCTCTAGAAACGGGACGATTAACCGATCCAAGTGCGTCTGAACTTGTTTGATCGCGACTTCACTAGAAAACTGCATATATTGCAGTGTCATCTGCATATGTGGCAACATTCGTTTTTTGGAACAAATATTATAAAATACCGGTATATCGGACTCAGAAGAGACAAGTATTATCACAATAATGAAGTGGCAGTTTTGACAATGCTTCTCGGTCGAAAAAGAAAAATTTAGATTTTGAACATTTCTAAAGAATGAAATAAAATCCGTTCTATTGTTATGAAACGACTAGAAATATGACTATATTGTTTATATGACTTCCTGTGAATTGGTCCGAATTACCATAAATATGATAAATAAGAAATTATTTCGGGAAAATGACAAACTTTTCGTAAAGATCAATTATCCCACCAGCAAACTGATATTATTTGCAATCGACGCGCGTTTTCCTAACAAGTTCAGCATCTTCAGGAGAAGAAAATTGATACTCTAAGAGATCCGAGACCCTGTCTATGAAATATTCAGACAGCATTATCAATATATCCACTATAAAGGCCGACTCTCCTATGGAACGCGAACTCCCTTTCATTTCCACTTGATCGCGCTAAGGGCGCGTTTTCCTTCCCCTCGCTAATTAATTCTGTTCAAATGTCAAAGTGAGAATGGATGTCACAAATTATTAAGTCGGCAGAACAATTGACTACCTAATCAACATTTGCACTGTTGAACTCTAAATGGTCTCTTCAAAGAATACGCTTTTGTTTACCAATTTATTATTCATTTGTGTTTGGGGCGGCCCAGCGCTGAGAATTCCTGAGAGGATTCGTTTTTAGGCCATGGAGGCATCAATGGAATGTACTGACAGAGGCGAAAAGTGAATAATAACAAAACAAAGGGCATGATGGGTATTTCCTCATGCTTTTTTTTATATGATTTTCGATCCTCCCAACTATGTGCTAAATTGAACTGAATGTTTTAATAATCATTCACTGCTGAAAGATTTACATATGTGGAGAGTACTTTGGATTTTTACTTCATTTGAAAATCACCAACTCCACTTCGAGGATGGACTATATATTTCTTATCATTCTCTTTTTGTTTGAATGTGGATGACAATGCTCCTTGCTGACTGGTATCGATTCAAACTTTCACCTGTAAAATAAAAAATCCAGAGAATTTCAGACAATTGAATATCTGTATCGAAGTTTACATGTAGTGAAATCTTCGCAAAATATAAATTTTTAAAATTGAAATGAATGCATTGGAATCAATCAACAAGCAATGATTGAAATAATAATTCGTTAAATGATGAGGAAATCTCATCGAAGTCAAACGTCAACTAATGAAATTTTGAAAATTTTGTTTATCAGAAATCACAATGAGCGACCAATTCAAAAAATAATATTAAAATTGAAATATTGAAATCGAATCGAAATCAAAAATAAATTATTGTTCAATTGTATCAACCAATTTTTGTGAAGTTGTGATGTAAATACTATAGTTTATGTATCAGACAGAAACTGAGTACTTGCATATTTTCCCTCTCTTTTCCTTAGTAAGATAGTGTGTAATGTGTCAGGGTTAGCCTTTTTTATAACTACATTGGTGGTTGGTGTGTAAACCTTCGCGGGGATCCAACCAAATGGAGGCGAAGATTGTCAATTCAATTATTTTCATGGAACGTCATTTGGTATCTTCAAGACACATTCAGAGTTATACAATTCCAAACTCCAATCATTTATAATGGTGTGATCACAAAGGATCTACAGGACTGCAACAAAATTTGCTACAGGACTGTAACAAGGGGAAACAACTGCAACCGACTAGCTCTCTATGTGATGCAGAGAGGGTTTCGTGGGTAAAAATTAATGATCACAAATAAAAGTGCAAAAGGCGTATAATACGTGAGATTTTTGAAATGAAACGTAAAAAAAAATTCCAGGTTCCTTACTTGACACTTACTTGACTACTGTCAATGTTCGTCGATATAACTAAATTGTATAATTGTGTAATAGTATAATATGATGATGAACTCATCGTTGTTACATAGTTTCATTCTGGATGAGTTGCTTTTTTAGGTCTACTGATCACATGAATCCAAATAGAGGAGATGGGAGGTCATGTAAATAAGCAGGCAGATTGTGTACATAGGCCACAGAGTAATATAGAATGGTCTCACTTGAGGTGATCAGGAGACGCTCGAGTACTTTCCAAATACTCGAGCAAATACTTCGATAACTGTTCGCGAAAATGGGTGCATAGGAACTATAGAGTTGATACAGATGATACAGGCAGATGTCTATCTTCAAATACATACATGCAGCAATCGTGGTAGTATCAACACCGTACAACAGCCATGCAAATAAGCGAGACTACCAAGGTAGTGAGATGTGACTTTGACTGAAGAGGCCTAAAACGAAGTAATTGGTAATCAGTTATGGGTCTGATGCAAGCAGTAGAAGAGATACCCAACTTGAATGTAGGGTAGCCTCGTAGTTTCTTTCGAAATGTAAGCAATAGAGAACAAAATCCACATGATCACTTTTCTCTATCAGTTTTTCTTTTTAGGGCTAGAAAATCCGTTATCACGAATACTCAGGAGCACATGAAGGTTAGCCGGAAAAGAAGGAGTCAAGATTTTTCTTGCAAAAAGGTGGAATACCTAAGATTTCTAGAAAAGATAACCCTGCTTGATCATATGTCAATCAGGCCAACTTTGAAATTACTATTGTTCTGTTACTTTCATCAGGATTAGTCCCAATACGACAGTTCAACCTCAAAGGTAAACGAACATATTTTGATAAAAATCCATTAGACGAAATAACACAAAGAGTTATTACAGATGGCATATTCGAAGATATGAGAGCTTTCACAAGAATTGGAGCTCTAACACAGATTCTGTGAGGGAAGTCGATATACTTTCCGCAATTTTATCAAACATCGAAGAAACATGGTATTTCACACTATTTTGTTCATACACCGCTTCTAGCATAATGTCGAAGGAGATCCTAAGAAGTCTCTGAGCAGAGTGAGAAGGCTGATCGGTAAGTATCATAATGAAATATACAGGAAAGTTGTGAACTAATGATTTTTACTTCAGGTATAACCGTTGGTAGATAAGATACTAATTTTATATCATTTTCTCTAGACAATATACAATAGTACTTCAAGTGCAACGAGACAGTAGAACTTCATTGAATAAAAGGAGTTAATTTATGAACTGACTAATTTTTTTCTTCAAATTTTGGTGATATTATAAATTGACCCGTGACACAGTTCATTCATCCCAATAAATACAACTCAACAATTTTCGTTTCGTTTTATATCAGTTGATTGAATAGAAATAATACTGAAAGAAGTCTAGTGGAAAAATTGAGTACTTTATCCTGATTCTTTTCAAGTATTCAACCAAATTCTGAATATTGATGAAATTTACCGATCACAGTATGATGTTTCGTTATAATGCCCCCAATAAAATAATACTCTCTCCGCGATATTCTGAGATTTGAACTTCACGAAACATCTCATTCATGAGGCAATCGTGAGAGCGGAGAAAATTAAAAATTCCCAACAATACTTCGAAATGAATGAAAAATCATAGCCCATTTCGAATGAAGTGTGTGGAGGCTTATTAAACGAACGTGACGTAATTACAGGACTGAATGCTAAAAGTTGAAGCAGCATTAATCGAGATCCGTCGTTCATTAGTTCATGCTGGTATTTCTATGACTTCTCCCAATTTAATTATATCTGAGTCGAATTTGCATTCCGACCATAAGACGCAAAACAACCCAACGTGCCCGCAAGCTGTATACGCTTGGACGGGCCCCATTAGTCCCTGAGCCAGAAGGTGAGAGTCTCCAAATATCTCCAGTAAAAATAATATGAAACCTGTTGCACCGCCTCGATGATAACATAAAATCAACGCAGTGGAACCAACCTATTGATGAACGTCTAGATTGAATTTCGAATTTGCGCCTGTTATTCTTTGGTTTCGGTTAGCAGCAAATTCGATGTTGCCAAATTGATGCTCCCCATTTCGAACTTTTCATTTATCTATTGACAACTCTCATCGAAAAGTGGCAATTCAAAGTTTCACAACTCCTTGACATTACAAATTTGATATTGTCAATGAAAACTGTGCGTTGTCAACAGTTGGTGGCATCGTGACTGATTATTTCGAAAGAGAATGTATAATTAAAAAGAGCCATTTGATTCTCCCAAAGTCTGCTCGAGGGGTGAATGATGGGGTGAATGAATTTGTATAGGGTATGCATACTGTCACTGCAATTTTTGGGAAGATAAAAATTATAAACAGCCTGAATTGTGGAAAAAGGGTCCTGAATTCGAAAACAACTTGACTGAACTTCTTTCCAAGATACAAGGGGTGAAATCGGGTACAGTTGAATATTGTTTTTCACAATTTTCAGCAAATTTAGACCTCTCATCGGAAGAAGATATAAGTTGTAGATAAAAAAAATCTAAAACTCTCGAACAGACTATTTTTTCATGCAACTTGTAATTTTCCGCGGGGAAATCGTTGAATCCGTTATTTGGTTTCGACTTTTTTTCCCATCAAGAATGATTTTTCACAGAATTACCTATATACCCTACTGCGTTCGCGATATGCATTGATTTTTCTTTATCAAAATACCAGATTCTAAATTCTATTCTGATTTTCTACCTGATAAAAGATGTAATCGTCCACATAAAATTGAGCAGAGATATTCGATGACACTTTTATTTTCATACTTTGTACAGAAAGAAATCGTCGCTGTGGAGGAAATTGGCAGAAAAAAATATATATATATATATATATATATATATATATATATATATATATACATATAGGAAAAGTTTCAAATCAGTCCACCCAAATATCAAGAATAAGTGTTGCGCCTCGACCATGGAATCTTCACAGTCGTCCAGGTATGTCAGGCTTTTCCTTTTCAGTAAACAATATACTATTCCTTGTAAGAAAGATGAGTACAACCATGAAAGGAGAGTGGTTGGGTACGTAGCTGAAGTGAACAGTTTCAACTCAGAGATAGATGAAAAAATAATCAGAAATTGTAAATTTACGAAAGCATTTAATTTTTTTCTTTTCGAAAAGATGAGAGTAGTAAAAAGTTTTTAAAAATCCCATGTGAACCTCAAAATACTAGAGGACGTGAACAGTTATTCGATGAAGTGAACATGAATATTGCATTTAAAAAACTTCTTATGAATTACAATACATTTGATAATCCAATAGATAAATAAGAAAAAAGAGAAGAGTCGGGGATTTCCGAAATCATCTGTCAAGATCACAACAATAAATACTTTGGCTATAACTGACGAGCTATCAAAACCCATTTCAAGGAGAATCCCGCACACATGAGGTAGGGAAGGGTAGAAAAATCCAGTGTCTCCCAACATGCTCTGTCCAATGAGCACAAATATGGTGAAAGCAATCTGAAACTGATATAGTATTTTCATCTCAAAAGACAACTCGATGCATGCGTGATAGTCAGGAATAGCATAATGCGGGACGTGTCACTACGTCGAATTCCCATTACGTCGAATTCCCACTATGTCGAATTCCCATTACGCCGAATTCCCACTACGTCGAAAAGCATCCCCACCACTTACGTCACCAAAACACGATCGTTATCGAAGCTGGATCCCATTCGACGTAATGGGAATTCGGCGTAAT
Source organism: Zygogramma bicolorata (assembly GCA_032362365.1). Taxonomy (NCBI): domain Eukaryota; kingdom Metazoa; phylum Arthropoda; class Insecta; order Coleoptera; family Chrysomelidae; genus Zygogramma; species Zygogramma bicolorata. The sequence goes on along the minus strand of JAVJAQ010004681.1, from coordinate 658,195 downwards.
GGGAATTCGGCGTAGTGCCACACCATGTACTTTCAATATCAACAGCACAGCGAAATTCATCCTTCTTTTAGGTTAGGTTAGTTAGGTTAAGTCAGATTGGGTTAACAGGAAATTGCAGAATATCCGGTAAATTTTCAACAGCACAGCGAAATTCATCCTTCTTTTAGGTTAGGTTAGTTAGGTTAAGTCAGATTGGGTTAACAGGAAATTGCTGAATATCCGGTAAATTTTGCGAGTGCGTATCACTACGTCGAATTCCCATTACGCCGAATTCCCATTACGTCGAATTCCCATTACGTCGAATGGGATCCAGCTTCGATAACGATCGTGTTTTGGTGACGTAAGTGGTGGGGATACTTTTCGACGTAGTGGGAATTCGGCGTAATGGGAACAGTTAGGCAGGTGATTCTTTCGGGATGTGTCGAGCTGTCACTCTTCTTTATTCAAGGTAAGCACTTCAAAGTGATTCCATTTCGAAAATCCTTGAACAAACGTCTGTCGGAAGTCCCTCCGTCGTGGTTTCAGCCAGGTAAATAGTAAATATACAATTCTGTTTTTTCCACTTGAGAGAAGCGATATTTCGACATTTTTGGGAATCCTTGAACCCTATTAAGAAGTTATATGAAAATTTGATTGAGATCCCAGCATAGATGGTTTAAAATAAACTGAAGGTTCATTCATATTACTCACTATTCCTAGATTTTGTATCAGCATTTCGAGCTCATTTTCAATTCAGTGTCAAAAACTGCTTCATTGGTTGACAATAAAATGTTGAGATACATTTTAATCAACATGCTTTCATTGAATTGGTATGTATGTAGGTATCGGAAACTTTTATCGCGTTTTAGGCCAACTTTTGAAACGTCGAATCAATTTGAATTTCTGCATTCTCATCAAGGACCGATGACCCTGCAATAATATGAGAAAATTGCTCCGATATCCTGTCTAGGGCCTTCAGAATTAACGAATTAACTTCGAAGAGAACAACATTTTTGGCGAAGGAGTTAGTTAGCATTTAAAACTCCCACTCATCAATTAAACTTTGATATTTTCAATCCACAGAAAGATTTGCAGATTTCGGTAATATAATATTCTTAAAATTTCTGCGACTTCAAGATGCTCTACATGTTGAGCTGATGCTCATAATAATCTATAAAATCATCATAATCTTCAATTAAAATATAGTTCGAGAGAACTGATGAAGGATTTTATGAAAAATCTAAATTTGAAATGAGAAGTTAATAGGAGTTGAAGAAGAAAATTAGAAAGACGCTCCTTTGAAAATCCAACTGAAAAACGAGAAATAAAACAAAACACAGTTTTAGAAAGCTTTAAAACACGCTTTCATGAAAAAATTGACTGAAAAGTTTTTTTTCAATTTGAATCAAGAATAATGTGAACAAAAAAATTTTCAAAAAAGCGTGGGGTGTTTTTTTAGTCATCTGTTGAGAAAATTCACCTAACGCTTTCTACATTGTAATATTTTTTTATTCAAACGATTCTCAATTCGAATAAGAAAAAATCACTAACATTTATTCCTTTTCGGTGCCTTCGATTCTGAAACAGAAACTTTTTCCAAAGTAAAGTTCATACGATTCTCTCGAATCAGATCATGACGTCATAATTGAGCTCCCTAGTTGCACATTCAGAAAAAGTTTTCAGGCTGTCTAATGAAAAGCTCGGGATGAAGCTACCATCATCTGGAAGATTTGAGATATCTCTCGAATTTTTTCGAGAGGACTTCAAGTGTCAAGTTTTTCTATTTCCAGTCGGATTACACATTCTCCGATTCGTTCAGAATGTTTACTTTCTCGGAATATCCCGGAGTTCGGATAACTTTGATACAGGATTATTTCAGAAGTGTGAGTAGATCGGGGTGGAAGCTATATAGCGGGTTGCTTTAGCATGCAGCATGTGTTGAAATTCGCATGTAAGAGTTAAAAATCAACTGGATTGAACTTAACGTGGCATAAGCAAATCTACCTCGGGGGAAAGAGGTTCACAGGATGAATTCTGATGTACACTGTGTCAAAATAACAACGGAATATACAATATGGTCATAAAAAGTTCTCTTCTTTTACATACCGAAGGAAGTCTTCATAATACAATGTTATCCTAGAAAATAGTTTGAGGGCATCGAATAAGGTAATTTTGCGTGTCAGTATATGGGATAACGATACCTGCTTCAATGAATGCCATTCGTCCACCCTCGAAGGAGTGTAGAACAATTCCATCAATATAGTCCTGGTGCCTGATACGCCTTCGCCAAATTTTCGAATATATAGAGTTGGTTGAATTTCTTTTCAGAAGTATTGGTCTTTTATAAGTCAATCAAATTATTTCTTGCCAGAAACTCTTCAAATATATTTTCAACATCGATCAGAGGACTTTAAGGTCACAATAATATGTAGGCTATGAGGCACCAAGCAATTACTGATTATACATATTGGTTTCGTTCTGAACAACTTTTGTTACATTGGGCTTGGCGATGACGACGTCTCCGAACGTTTCTCAGAGTTGAAGAATCCGATGAGATTTATTGAAATTTCAAGTTTTTTGAAAATAGTGAGTTTTAAAAAAATTTATAATCATTATCGTACTGCATCACACATTGTATTCTCCACTGAAGAGAAATAATTCTTTCGATGAAAATTTCGATACAAAAATGACCTGTTATCAATAAATTGAGGTTTGCTCAATTTATTCTCGAGTCATTATCTGTTTATAACGAAATTCTGAAGATAGAATTCACAGTATACTGATTATAAATGGAATAACATAATTCTGTGATTACGTTAGTTTGTTTTCAGGCACATTTTCACTCTAACGCCATACTTTTTTGGAATTGTCCTAATGATGTTAGAAGAAAACAAGAAACAATATAATCGCAGAGGAAACAAGCCCGCAGAATATCGTCGTACAATGGGATTGTTTGCAACAAAAATATGAATCGTAGGAAATCAAATAGGAATATCTTCAATTTTCTTCTGGAAGCAAATCTTTCGGGAGAAGAACTGAAAGCAGAGATGGATTCTTGTGACATATATACCAAAAGGTCCAAAGAACTGAAATACAGATATGAAAAGCACAGAGAAGTTGTGTGACGACAGAGCTTCAACTGTGAGTAGAGTAGAAAGTCAGTCAGGAGTAACGAGTATGAAAAAATTTGACCAATTCTTGATAGAAACATATTTGATACTCGAAATCCTGACCAAATCCAACTGCTTATAGGGGTAAACGTAGTAGAAAAACTATATACTTGTTGAAAACATTCTAGATTGCGAAGTAGTGGCAGTGGAGACTTTACTTGGTTGGACAATGATGGCCAAACTTTATGATCACATAGTGAATACCAATGGAATGGCAACTTCTTTGATCTCTCTTTCGATTAACGATTCTTCATTGACGAATATACGCCATTCCGATATTTCAGGAATAGATGACCGTGTAGGAGGAAAATCAAGGGGAGAACTTCAAAGCAATCCTTGATAAATGCTTTGATTTTGTCACTGGGTAGAGTGAATGAACAGTTGTGCGATTATTAACCAGCTTCTACTTTGACAACTGTGCAACGAGCCTACCTGATGAAGATTCTTTGTCTAATTTCATTTGAGAAGCACGTATGAATATGGCTGAAGGAAAATTTGGGTTGCGGGGGAGGGGGTCCACAAAAATTGGCAGTGAAAATTCCAAAGTTCCATTACTTGGGTTGATTTTGAATCCATTATCGCATACATATATTGACTCTCAATAGTTATAACACTTAACTTCTGCAGGACACGGTTGTTACAAAAAGAGTTATTCTTTCTATGACCCAAATATTTTTTGATCCAATAGGATTCTCCTTCATTTCTCCAGTAACTTTGTTCCTGAGCTTTTGTTACAGTGGCTTTGAAAAAATACAAACTCCCAGATCGATAGATTTCACTACCAAAATTGCTTGATGTTGTAGTCTGCATACCTTCGTTGGTGCAAGCAGGCATTCTTACGCCTCTGTAATTTTTCTGAGAGTTGATAGCGAGGACGTTTCAGTTCATTCACTAGCGGCTGAATCCAGGATCAAACCAGTTAGGGAAATTTCAATCCCTCGTATGGAGTTGTTGGCTGCAAATATGGGTGCAAGACTTTACGACGGAGTAAGAAAAAACTTCGGGAAAGAAATCGAAAGCTATTTCTGGAGCGATTCCTCCACCGTGATTTCATGGATCCGTCAAAGCGAACATTGATCAACATTTGTTGGAAATCGGGTGCAAGAGATTCGTCGATTAACCAATATTGAGAGTCGGCATCATGTTCCATGTACAGCTTATCCAATCCATCTTGGCACAGAACTAATAACGTATATGGCCAGCAATCTCTGTGAAGTACACTCAGACGAAAAAACACCTATTTTATGTGTTCACTGTGTTGAAATTCATTCCTAGAAGGTGTTGTTTCAATCGTCATGGTCTACATTACCAGTGTGCAACTGGAAAAGTATCTCAGTTTGTGCCAAGATGGATTGGACAAGCTGTACCTGGAATCCATCGGATCTTCCTTTCAGAGGATGTTCCAGGCAGTTATACAAATCGAAATGGTGGGAGAGACCCTCATGGTATAGCCCCTCGTTATCATGGCCACATGAGGAAATGATAGGTAATGAGGAAAAATTATGAAAGAAAGGATGAAATCCCCGATTACAACGATGCTGAATCATAATTCGAATGAATGGCATTTTGGATATTTTTCAAAATATTTCATTTCATTTCAGGTTCAGTTGAAAAACAGCCTCGGCTGATACTCCGCCTATTCACCATTGTATTATTTCTTCTTATGATTGTTTTATTTTATTTGCTATGGTGAATAAAGACGTATTATTATTATTATTATCTGTCGTCTAAACAAATCTAGTCGGGTCCGTACTCCCCACTGCTCCGACCCAGTGGGCGAACGCGCTAGTAAAATTAACCAATGACCACTCCCCGCACCGCGGGGTAAGTGGTCACTGGCTCCGAGAATCGTGAGTCCTGAGCAGACGCAACGAACCAAGAATAACGGCCTTCTGCATGCGGCCGGCCAAGATCTCTGTCGCATTACGGCATGCCGGTATGATCTTGAGCTCCGAGAGTAGCGTTGGTCTGGAACCACCGAGAACACCTATAATCAGAACCACTAACTTGACAGAATAGTCCGGGTGGAGCCTGCGGAGTTCGTAAAGTAAGTCCTGGTACTTTGTCCGTTTTTCCTCCTCTTTTCGGACGATATTCGTTTCGGCAGGGGCCGAAAACTCAATAACGAATATCGTCTTACTTCGGTGGTCGAAAAGGACTATATCAGGCTTATTGGCCTGTATTTGCCTGAGGGTGGGGAATGAAAAGTTCCAAAAAATTCGACACCTTTCATTCTCCACTACGGACTCAATATCCCCTGGAGCGTAAGGCAGCACCGGTGTCCTGTCTATTTCATACGAGTGCCGAAGAAAATAGTACAGCACTCGTAAGGCCGCGTTATGGCGATGGATATAGGCCGAGACCGCATAAACTGCACAAGATGACAGCAAATGCATCAAAGTCTCGGGCGCCTGTCGGCAGGCCCTGCATCTAGTATCAGGGACCTCTATACCCATCACGCGGCTCCGGTAGACTAGGGTGTTGAAGACACCGTCTTGGCACGCCATGATAAACCCTTCAGTCTCCGACTTCAGCTCACCTGACCTGAGGAAGGCAAATGTCAGCTTAACAGACAAGCCATGGTCCTCGATGTTCTTAAAGAAGACTCCATGCATGGGCTTGTCTGTATGCAGCTGCAGCATTTTAGCATTCTCTGCAGCCTTGATGTGAGCTTTTCTCCGAGCGGGCTCCAACTCGGTGACAGAGAGTTGGTTTACCCTCTCGGTGTCGAAGACTATATCAAGTTCATCAGCAGCGCGCCTTGCTGCCTTGAATGAAAAGGCTCCGATTCCTGCATGTTCATGATCTCGGACCATGCAGTTTAGGGGATCCGAACTCCTGATGACTCTACAGGCTCCATCCAGCACCATTCTGTTGTGGAGACACTCCAAACTCAAAAGTCCACGGCCCCCTTGTTGTCGGAGGAGATATAACCGTGGAACGGACGATTTGGGATGCATGCTTCTGTGCATATGCATCATTTTGCGAGTCTTCACGTCAAGTTGCCGCAACTCTTCCTGAGTCCACTTGACTACTCCGAAGGAGTAGAGTAGAATCGGAATGGCAAGCATGTTGGTGGCAGAAACTTTGTTCTTGCCCGACAGCTCTGAGGACCAGATCTGCCGTAGTTTCTGCCTATACTTGCCACGGAGAGCATTTTTCACCGAGTCCACCTCTTGGGTGTGGCGTTGTTCCACACCCAAATAGGTGTATGTCTCTCCGGCATTCAAATGATGTAGAATGCTTCCGTCTACGAGTTGGGCATCCTCAGCGAAATCCTCGCATCGTCCTCTTTTGAGATGAACCAGTGCACATTTGTCGATCCCGAATTCCATACCGACAGCATGCGTGAACTCCTGCACCACCCTGAGGGACTGCTGTAGATCCCTTTCTCCAGAAGCATAGAGCTTAAGGTCATCCATATAGAAAAGATGGGTGACCTTATGCCTCCGGTTTCCAGGGGTGCCGCAGTTATATCCCCGGGTTTTCCTGAGCGCAACGGACAATGGCATTAGTGAGATGCAGAAGAGAAGAGGGCTGAGGGAATCTCCCTGAAAAACACCTCTTCTTATGATGACCGGCTCTGTTTGGATCCTGCTTTCACCTGATGTTATGGTGAAGCGGGTCCTCCAGAGCGGCATCAGTTGTTCGATGCATCTCACTATTTGATCGGGTACCGCAAGGCACTCGAGTAAGTACAACAACAACTCATGTGATGTTGTATCGAATGCCTTGCGATAGTCGATCCAGGCCATAGAAAGATTCCGCTTATACTGCACGGAGTCCTGCGTGACACATCTATCAATCAGCAGGTTCTCCTTACAGCCCGCGGAACCCCTCTTCGACCCTTTTTGCTCATATATACGTTCGAACACCGGGTCAACTGCTTGGAGAGTACGCATATACAAGATGCGTGTAAACATCTTGTAACACGTATTCAAGCATGCTATCGGTCTGTAATTCTTAGGATCCGTTCTTCGGGATTAGCACGGTTCGCCCCACGACAAACCATTCCGGAATCAGCTGCTCTCCATTCAGCCAAGAACTGAATATTCTGGCCAAATGGTGGTGGGTGCTCGATAACTTTCTCCACCAATAGTTATTGACGCCATCAGGGCCTGGAGCAGCAAAGTTCTTCGAACCCTCAAGAGCTTTCCGAACTTCCTCCGTGGTTATCGGTTGACGCAGTATTTCGGGCTTATTATTATTATAAATCTGTACGAATGATAGCGTTTCATCTATAACGTTGAGAATCCATCTCTCATGAAGAAAGATAGTTTAAACATTTCAGAACTAGATCGAGCTGACAGATTTGTAATTATCCTCATACAAGGTGGGGAGTTTGGTGATATTACTAATAACAAATTGAATTCCGCGAAGACAGTCAAGTTTTTCGATTTCCTTTTGTACTTTCAGCGAAAAATTGTTCAGTCCAGAGACTAATTTTCGATACTAACTTGCAATAATGTCATCTCGGTCCCGAAGGACTTTCGAGCAACCTCCGTGAAATATATTGGATACTCGGTGGTCGTAGGGTAATTTGATCTCTCATAAAGAAGAGCGTGCTTTGCCGGCGGTATAGTGCAAAAAACTTTCAGAATTGAACTCCGCCGCTTCTTTCAATAGAGTTCGCGATGCAGTTGCCTTTGAAATCACGGGTAAGGACTTTAAGGGACCGCTCTATCGGAAATCCGGCAAGAAGGCTTGGATTTGTCTATTCACTTGTGCGGTATACTGTGCCATTCACTTAGAACTGACTAGCTCACTTTCCAGCCATAAATTTATTCAAGCTCTTAGATGGTTCGTGTCACGAGGCCGTCGTCCTAAAACAATATAATATAGTGACAATTGGACAAAATTTGTTTGTTCTGAAAACGCATTCAATCGTATAGGTTGAAAAGTTGTTTCAGACTATGTTTCTATTGAAATAATTTCTTGTAAATTCAATCCACCTAGAGCTGTTTGGCGGGGTGGTTTCTGGGAACCTCTTGTTTGGAGTCTTCAAAAACCTGTTGAGGCGAGTACTTCACCGCTCTTTCTTATACAATGAATGGTGGATAACCGTCATTTGTGTTTGCTAGGCTACAGTCGATTCAAGGCCTCTAACTTATTAGGCTGATAGTCTGAATTACCTGTCTTCTTTGTCAGGAGCGATGTTTCTACGTGATCAAGGTAAGCATGGAGTACCTTATTGCGATTTCATTGAAATAGTTTCACTAAACAAAAAAATTTCATACAAACAGAAATTAAAAAATGATTGAAGACATCGCTTCCGAATTGAATATATAGGACCTCTGGATATCAATGATATTGATCTAATTCTAAATAACGAAAGAATTTGAATAGTATCAACAGTTAAGTATCTGGGCTTTCAGTTGGATAACTTCTTTTCTTTCAATGAACATTTTGAGTATATATTCAAAAAGATACAGAAGAAGTTATATTTTTTTCTAGAATAGCACAAAATCTCCCAATGGTAACGAAAATAACAGTATATAACTCAATTATCCAACCTCATTTTGATTACTGTGCATCTGTATTATTTTCATGGGACTTAAATAAATTGAACCAACTTCAAATGCTGCAAAATCGTGGTATGAAAGTAATTTTGAAAGCTAATCGGTATACGCTCATTGTTGTTATTTCCAATACTTTGCAATGGTTTACTGTGTCTGAAAGAATCTACTATCTCACTATGGTTTTCATCTTCAGAATTCTGAATAATCTGATACCTGCTCATTTTCGAACATATTAGGTATTTCGAAGAGATGTCCATATGTACCTCACCAGAAGTTGTAATGATTTGAATATCTCAAGAACTAACCGCAGGAGCACCATGAGTTCTTTGTTTTATTTACAAGGGTTTCCAAGAGTTCAATCAAATTTCTCATACAATAAAATAAAGTTCCACTCCTACTTCTTTCAAAACAAATATCAAAATTTTTGTGAAAAGTCATTGGGTCGTTTGTCTTGGCAATAATGTAGGTATGTTGTATGTATATATGTTTAGAAGTGACTGGATGTCTGATTTCATTCTTGTATATTAATGTATATTTCAGCATCAATAATAATTTGTGTCATATATACCAGTTCTGTCTAATATAAATTATTCTTTATACCTTTATTCATACATATTATATATATATATATATATATATATATATATATATATATATATATATATATATATATAGAAGTTTTTCAAACAACAATTGCTAGCACCAAGTAGGAGCAGTAACATTCTTGAGAATGCCAACTGAGATGTTGGCGAAACGTCGAAAGTCAATACCGACAAATCAAGGGATAAACTCCCAGAATACCAATTTCGCATATATATATATATATATATATATATATATATATATATATTTAAGTATTTTTTATTCATAGTTATATTTTTTATTCAAACATCTGTGCATATTTTGTCTTTTATTATGTCTATTAGGATGCCTGATCAAATAAAGATCTCTCTACAATTTAATCTCCTGAAAAACCAGAAACGACAACGAGTCATACTTGGTAAATTAGTTCTAGTTAGCAGTGATAATAACAAAAACGTCTAGATTGGCCTTCGGGGCGTTTCATCGAATTCATTACTGGGAAAGATGGCAAGATTCGTCTCGTGCAGGTGACAACTTCGAGAGGAATTCTGTTGAGGCCAGTTCAACGAATTTATCCAATATAGTGTATCGACGCAACGGTTGAAGCCCCCTAATACTTCCTAATACTTCACCCCGAAGAGATGACGTCGTCAGTGCGGCAGTGTCTGATGTCAATCCTGACATCAAAAGCAATCGAAAGTACGAGTTCGCGTATCAGTGATCACGACACACCAAGTGATGTGATAAAAAGGCGAATTGGTCTAGTTTGTTAGCCACCGAAACGTTTATATTAAATTTTCATGTTTTCCCATTTTTGATTTGTATTTGGAAATGTCAACTTTCTTCATGAGTCACTTATTTCTCATCGTTCCTCAGGTGCGAGAATGAAGGGGACACTATATTCATTTATGGATCGATTAGTATGCTGTATTATAACCATGTATGTTTTTGAAGTTGTGAAGATTTGTAACTTTGAACGTTGTCAATTTTTTGATATTACTTGATGTGCCGCTTGTTAGTGTCTCTTTGGCATCATCAAATATTATCAATTGATCAGTCAAGCTCGCGTTTCGGTTGAATATAAAGAACTTGAGATTCGTGGTAGCGGGTAGCTTTTCTAGCGAATCAGTGACAGTCTCAGTTTCTCCAAGGTGGATTCCCTTTGAATATCGAGTTAACGGAAAGTTGATTGTTTTCAAATCCTCTTTTCTCAAGCACGATTTCTATCGGTCAGTTTGGCTGAAATTCTGAAAGAGAGCTGATGAAGCTTCGAAATGGGGTAGAAAATATGGGTTCATACAGGAGTGAAAGTTCAGTCATTGAAAGTCTTCAAAATATGAATGATCTACGCCATTGACAGAAAATTTCACTACGGTTATGGATTGATTGTCATCTTCTGGAATCATTAATGAGTAACAAAAAAAATGCGTGGTTCAAGCTACGCAGTTCGTGAGTAAAGTAAAAGGAGATACATGACTTGGAAAATATCACTATACAAATCACATACGGTAAGCTGAATATCATATTATCATATACTCATACACAATGCTGAAATGCTAGAAGAAAACTGATAGAATTCAAACTAGAGGTGACAATAGAATTTCATAGAGACCATGAAAGTTCAGGCATTGAAATAAATTTTCAAAACACATGACTCCAAAATAAACTCCCTTCTGCCATCTATCTGGGGTGTCCATCCCTTCGAATAATAACAGAAATAATATTAATAGATTTCAAAGAATACAGTTTAAGTATTAAACACCTCATAGATCACATATAGCCACTTCACATTCGAAATCGACAAATTGATTTTATAATTAAGTATTAGCTGGTATAAAAGTCCTCGATAGAATAAAACATTTTTGACATCAGGAAAGTTTTGAGAGGCTTTCTGAATCTGAAGCAAGGAGTTCATTTTCAATTAACCCCGGGAGTTCACTGTAAATCCTTGCACCATCGGAGATAAGTCCCCTAAGATTTACAATGAAATTATTTCGAGATGTTTTTAGATGGTGGTTGATCCTTGTTGAATAACTATGATCATTACTATGAGTGGTAATGCTTTTCTTTCGAGTATGTTACAAGATATTTCTAGAATATATAGGGGGAATAAAGGATGTTATTTTATATTGGCAACCATTGGTCAACTTCTATATCATTCTCTACGACTTTTATTCGATAATATACTAATGCATTTTTTCTGAAGAATATTTCATTTAGCTCTGTAAACTCTTATATCTTATATACAGTGTTATCAACTGACCCATTCACCATTATATTCGATTGTAGAAAATGAATATTCATAATGGGAATTTTGAAATTGTTCATGTAGAGTGTTGTTCATCTTCTGTGATTTCTGCAATGAAGAATTAGAATATACTTACAAAATGTAAAAAAACAAACGACGAAGTTCTCATATATTTTCATACGTTAATCTTCCTCATCGAAATGGACACATCTAATTTCCATAGAATCCAAAAGAAAATCCTCAATACTCTGCAATACTACTGCGTTTAGCTCTAAAAATTGTATATCATTTCAAGAGAACTATCTATTTCAGCCCCCGAAAGGCCATGTACTTTTCATGGATCCTATGCCAAAATTGAATAACAGCAGCTGGAACAAATGATTATTCTGACGAAAACAATTACTATGGAATAGAAATGGGAATTCGTGCATAAAGATGAAAGGTACAAATACGTGAATCGTCAGAGGCCTAGTCGAACTCGACTGCCTCCATGAACGCCAGAAATTGTATACGAGCCTACAACTTAACTGCTGAATGAAAAATATTGTTACTGACAACCCGCAATATTCAATTTCCTGAGCATTCCCTCTGGTTTCCCAGATTGCTTGAACCAGACTCCCGAAGCATAAAATTTGATTTGCTCGAAACATTTTTTTACGTCATACGGCAACTGTGAATTCATAAAAGTCCGTCACATCACATTCGCTATAAATATCCTCGTACTCTTTTTGTGTCGCACTTTCCGTAACGGCTTTGTAAACGAGTCGATACGGAAAATTTCACTACCTCCTGCCGGTCCGCGGTCTACCCTTGGGATCCCAATTGGGATATTTTGTACTTTTTATTCTCACCACTTCCGGTGATGTTCTGCTCTCATTCTGGAATTCGGGCGGCACTTATAATTCTGAAGTCCCAATTCACGGGGATTTGTTCCGTTGATCTCGTCATGGGGTCGAGGTTCTGTGAGGGTTTTTTATATTTTCCGGTTTATAGTAGATGAAGATATCTGTTCAAAACGTTGATATCCTTTGAATTATTGAATGTGATGTTTTTTCAGTTGGACGTGCACCAATCCAAGGCAAATTTCAAATGAAATCCATTGAGAGATACTCGTCGAATTCATAGAAAAAACGTTCGACATAGTCGATGGGCTTACTTGAAGACTGGAGTCAAATCAAATCATCTTTTGAACAATTCGTTTAGGCCAGTCTCAAATCTACCTACACAGTAGGTTCCGGCTGGCACCTGTCAGAAAACAACTACTCCCCTGGCTCATACCACGAAGGGCATTGCATTATATCCGATCGGTGCCAGTGCAGGTTTCTTCACAGAAGAAAATCCTGCATTTGCTTTTGGCGATACAAATGAAGAAATTGATTTTCAATGGAACGAGAAAATTCGATTTTTTTTGGAATACTTCGTCCATGCGTAGATGGCGCAATAACTTCGTTGTTCGCATCAACTTTGGTCGGGGCTTGATACTATGAAAGATTTTGATTTCTGATTATGGGAAGTCATCGACTTTATGTCGATGATGGCACTGCCTTGCACTGACGAGTGGCCAAATAGCCCGAAACCGGTCTGCAAGTGTGTGTGTCCCTATAATTGAAAATTAATTCCTTCATTTGAATCGACGAAAGCAAATGTAGGATTTTCTTCTGTGGAGAAACCTGCACTGGCACTGGTCGGATATAGTTCAATGCCCTTCGAGGTATAAGCCAGGAGAGTAGTTGTTTTCTGACAGGTGCCAGCCAAAACCTACTGTGTAGGTAGATTTGAGACTGGCCTGAACGAATTGTTCGAAAGATGATTTGAATTCATAGAAGGCATTTCTGATATGACACTCTGTGAGATTCACTCGAAACCTCCGAAAATTTTGATGAGTTGGATAGTAGACTAAAATTTTGGGCCATACTCAGTAGTTGAGGCCTGTGCGACTTTTTTTGAATTCGGCAGTAGTCGATATAAATATTATTCGAGCTGCTGCGATGTCGGCGTGGTTATTTCAATTCCATTCATTTTCTATCTTTCTCATGGGAAATTGTAATATATACGTATATAGAACGGTGAGAGATTTCACCTGTTCGAAAGCATTCTAGTAGTTATCTCTGTATTTCAGATTATACAGTATTCCGAAGGTTTTTTCTCTGGAAACCACACATCAGCTATATGCTGTCATTAACCCCCGTAAAGGAAGGCGTGTAAGACGTGATATCAAGTGGTTAACAAAAATCGTTCCTTTGTTGACTGTTTCTGCCAAGGTGCGTAGCAAAAATAAGTAAGTAGCTGGACATTTTTTAAGATATCAATTTTATTATCATTTTTCCAAGACAACATCTTGTCTAGATAGATAAATCTTTATTCGATTCGGCATTCTAATATAGGGAATATGGACAAAAATGTGTAAATATATATATCCTATAGAAAAAAATTGCTTATAGATATATGTATAAATATATAAAGGTATGAGGAATAATTTGATATGTGAGACAGACCTGGTATATATGACGCAAATTATTCAGTTTCACTACTTTGGTTCGGGTTTGAAGGCCGTCTTTTTCGAAATTTCTTACTGACGTTTCGCTGGCACGAGTGGCTAGCTTCTTCAGAGGCTCATACATCTTGAGTTAGACTCCGATGACTCAAGATATATGAGCCTCTGAAGAAGCTAGCCACTCGCGCCAGCGAAACGTCAGCAAGAAATTCCAAAAAAACGACGACCTTCAAACCTGAACCAAAGTAGTGATAATGAAAACCTCGGCCGCGAAAGCCTCAACAATTTTTACGCAAATTATCGATTGTAAATTATACATAAATATACCTGAATAGATGTATAGTAGTTTTCACAATAAATGGTATTGACTGAAGGATTATAATAAATCCAATTAGACCCTTAACTTGTAAAATCCAAGATGCACATCATAAATGTAAAAGGACTGGATTCGGGTAATTTTATTTCTCAGAGAGGGATTGTAGAGGATTACAGCTTACACTTCTTGTTCATTTTAGTCTTTGTATTTCATTGGAAGTGTTCACTTGTGTTACGGCGTGCAATAATTTTATAACATTTATTTGTTATTATATATACATTAATAGCAAAGATTTTATACCCCAACGTACAGAATAGGCAGTATATGGCGTCCGTGGATAAAAAGTAATAGTGCTTCTTCCAGTGGTTCGTTAAAGAAGAATCACTTATCTTGTGACGCGAAAATCATAATAAAAGTGTGTATAGTTCCTTACTTCATTCAGCAAGGATATAACGCGGGTGCTGCAGCGAAGGTAACCAGTAGTTTGACGAAGGTACCTTGTTGTGTGTGTGTGTGTAAATAACACACTGGATGATTTTGATTTGTTTAATCATACACCTTTTTCAACAAATAAACGTGGTATGAAGTGTATTGATACGTATGGTTGCGAGTTACATATTGTACTGACTAAATTGCAAAAGTCTATTTGGCACTTGTCGCTGGTCAGGGATGCGGGGTTGTCGCTCTGCCTACTTTTTCGGAGAACTTAACATAGCCGCCCTCCTCGAAAGCCCAAAGGCTTCAAACAATGTCTATTCATCAACTGGGATTGGAAGAATACACAGCTTAGTTGCGGGGCGCTGGTAAACACCGTTTTTGGTTTTAATTACAGCAGTCCTTATGACTCCGTCGGTTCCCGGGATTACACTCAATACTCTCCCCAGAAACCATTTAAGCGGGGGAACACCGTCTTCTTTGACAATCACGAGAACGCCTGGTTTCAACAATTGTTCGAAATTCTCCTTCCATTTGATTCGGGTTTGGAGCTGGGATACATATTCTTTTGACCACCTGGTCCAAAAGTGTTGTACCATTTGCTGAGTACGTTGCAGCCTGCTGAGTCGATTTTCGGGTGTTGTCAGCCAATTATGATCAGGAATCGAGGTCAAAGATTCGCCGATGATAAAGTGCGCGGGAGTAATTGGAGAAGGATCATTAGGGTCATTTGATAGCGAGTACATGGGTCTAGAATTTAAACAGGATTCTATCTGTGCAAGTAATGTTGCAAATTCTTCAAATGTCAAGGAATGATCTCCGATGACACGCTTTAGGTGATATTTCACAGATTTTACCCCGGCTTCCCAAATTCCTCCAAAGTGTGGTGATTTAGGTGGAATAAATTCCCAGAGGATACCTTCATGACTCAATTCATCCTGAATTTCGATATTAGAAGCTTGAAGAAATTCTTTCAGTTGGGTCTTGGCACCTACAAAGTTGGTGCCATTGTCTGACATGATTTTCTGACACTTTCCGCGTCTTGCCACAAAACGTCTGAGACATGATGAGAATGATTCAGTAGTTAAGTCACTAACAAGTTCCAAGTGCATGGCTTCTGTGGAAAGGCAAATAAAAAGACATAAATAGGCCTTTGTGATCTTGAAATTTCGCGTTTTTATATCTCTTAAGAGAAATGGCCCTGCATAGTCAACACCTGAAATCAAAAACTGTCTACATGGAGAAACGCGTTCTCGGGGTAAATCGCCCATTATATATTTAACATTTTTAGGGACGAATCTGAAGCATCGAACACAATCATGTACAATTTCACGTACTAAATTACGCCCCGATAATGGCCAAAAACGTTCTCTAAGAGAGGCTAGTAATAATTGAGGACCTGCATGTAACAGTCTAGCATGCTCGTGTCTAGCTAAAAGCAGTGAAAAACTATGACCCTTTGGTAAAACTGCGGGATGTTTTTTTTTGATAGTCAAAATTTGATTTTTTAAGGCGTCCACCAACTCTTATTATTCCCATGTCATCGAGAAAGGGATTCAGATTCAATAAATTACTCTTTGAATTAACTTGTCCGTTTTTTCTCATTTCTGAAATTTCTTGATTGAAACTATCCTTCTGTACAATAAGAATCAAATAGCTCAAGGATCTATCTAGTTCCGAAGGAGTTAATGGATTTGAGTGTTTTTGAATTTTGCGTTGGGTGAAATCAATGAAACGTAAGACGTAGGCAAAAATTCTCTGAAGTTTAGTGAATGATGAATATTTTCCTAAATAAGGAAGATCCTTGTATTCAATATTATGTAAAGTTGATAATACTACTGATTTTAGTCGTAATTCTGGCGCTTCGCTATATGGTAAGGAAGTGATTGTATTTTTCGGCCAGTTTTCCCTGGGTTGTGTTAGCCATGCAGGACCGGTCCACCACAAATCAGATTCAATAAAGTCTGTCACAGAAAGCCCTCTCGTAAGCAGATCCGCCGGGTTTTCGACAGTATTAACGTAATGCCAATCAGATGTATTTGTCAATGTTTTAATTTGCGAAACACGGTTAGCAACAATAACTTTCCATAAGTGAGGAGAAGCATTTATCCATGACAAAGTGATCGTTGAATCTGACCAATAATAGGTTTTATGAATTTTAAGTTGCATTGAAGATTTCACCTTATCAATAAGTTCAGACAAGAGTAACGCGGCAGATAATTCGAGCTTAGCTACCGTTATTACCTTAAGTGGTGCGACTCTAGTTTTAGCACAAAGTAAGTGGCAATGAAACTTATTATTTTGATTAATGGACACAAGGTATACGCATGCGCCATAACCTGACTCGGCTGCGTCAGAAAAACCGTGGAGTTCTATGTATTTTGGAAATTTACATGTGACGTGTCTGGGGATTTCCAAGGCATTGAGTTTTTGCAAATCATTCTTGAAGGTATTCCACATGGGGTGTAAGGAGAGCGGTATCGATTCGTCCCAGGATATTCCTAAATGCCATAATTTTTGCATGATGATTTTTGCAGTTATTGTTACAGGTGATAGCAGACCTAATGGGTCGAAAACCTGAGCAATAGAGCTCAAAATTGATCGCTTAGTTGTAACTTCAGAGGATACACTATTTTTAATCGAATATGCCAAAGTATCTGAACTTGGGTTCCAAAAAAGACCTAAGGTTTTATTTTGTTCATTATCGCCTATATTAATGACATTATTTGTTTCAGATAAGTTTTGTTCTCTGAGAACATTTGGATCATTTGACACGAATTTTCTAAGTTCGAAACCATATAACGACAGCGTTTTTTCAAGCTCTGATTTCATAAATGTAACCTCTTTCATGGTATCACCACCAGATAAGAGGTCGTCAACATAAAAATCCTGTAGTATAATCGAACTTATTTTGGGATTAGTTTTCTGAATATCATAACCTATTTCATGAATACACCGTATGGCTAAAAATGAGGCAGCTGTTGTACCATAAGTGACGGTTCGTAGCTTATAGATAGAGAGTGGTTCAGATGGTTTTGAACGCCACAATATTAATTGTAAATTTCTCTCGCTCTCATGCACAAGGACTTGCCTGTACATCTTGGCAATATCTGCTGATAAAACTATATTATGCTTTCGGAAACAAAGAACAATTGACAGTAAATCTTGTTGAATGGTTGGTCCGATCATCATCAAGTCATTAAGCGAATAACCCGAGGAAGATTTAGCTGAGCCGTCAAAAACGACACGTAATTTGGTTGTAGAACTGGTATCTTTCAAAACGCAATGATGCGGTAGGAAATAATGAGGATTTGAACCCAAGGATATGTCACATTCTGTTACCTTCAACATGTGATTAAGTGTAATATATTCATCTATAAAATTGACATAGTCCTGTCGGAGAGAATCGTTTCTTGCCAATTTTTTCTCGAGGGAGAAAAATCTCTTTTCGGCTGAAGCTCGTGAATCACCCAAACTTGAAATAGGTTTTTTGAGTGGAAATCTAACTATGAATCTTCCTGAGGAATCTCTAGTTGTATTCTGTTTGAAGTGATCTTCACATGCCGGCTCTTCGGGAGATAAAAATTTTTTATAAGACACTTCTTCAATACTCCAAAACCTCTCGATTTGCTTAGCAATACTATTTTCAATGCTCAAATTGCATGTAATGCTGGGTACCTCTAATGATTTTAAATTCAAAGGGCCCGAAATAATCCAACCTAACTGAGTTTTTTGTAAGATGGGGGAATTATTACCCAGTTTTATTTGACCAGCGCAAAGCAAATCCCAAAATATGTCCGCGCCAATGAGTAAATCAATCGGTGTAGTAATATTAAAATCTGGGTCTGCGAGTATCAGGTTAGGTGGGATATTCAAACATTTTGCATCGAACGAGGTACAAGGAACATTATTTGTTATATTTTTAAGAACCAGACATGACAGTGTTTCACTGAAGGCATTTATTCTAGATTTTAATTTGATAGATGTTTTCGTGTGGACAATAGATGCATTTTGATTAATACCAGAAACAATCATTTTAATTTTTTCGGTTTTAAGTTTGAGTTTTTCACATAAATTCTCGCAAATAAAATTACTTTGAGATCCGTTATCGAGGAGTGCTCTGCAAGTATGCATATTACCATCTCTGTCAAAAATATTTACTACTGCAGTTGAAAGAAGTATGCAAGTTTTATTTTGTAGGGTACAATGGGAATTTGAGTGAGCATTATCGTTAGAAGATGAAAACATAACGGTTTGACTATTTGAGTCATTTGCCTTGTCAGATTGCCCGTCATTGGACTGATTAGAATTAGATTCGAAGTGCAAAAGGGTATTATGAAGTTTTCCGCATTTTCTACATTTACTTGAACAATTTTTTGTTGTATGATTTTTTCTTAGACAGTTTATACATAGCTTCAACCGTTTTGCTTCTTCGAACCTGGCATTGACATCGAGCTGCAGAAATTTAGAACAATTATAAACTATATGATCCTTATGACAGATGGTACATTGGACGACATTATTTGAAGCAAGATGTGCTTTGGTGGTAAATTTCAACTTCATATTCGCTTCTCGGTTATTAGGTTTATTCGAGGGTTTATTATTCTCCAAAGTTTCTAACAAACGACACTTTTGTTTCAAGAATTCTAAGAAATTCGACAGTGTAGGTAATTGACCCTTTGTGTTTTTCGATTCCCATTCTCTGTGCGTTGAATAGTCAAGCTTCGTGGATATAAGGTGAATGATCAGTGTATCCCAATAATCAATGGGTTGATGTAAAGCCTTCAATGCGCGCAGATGGCGTGAAGTACCGTCAACAAGTAGTCGTAAGGTAGAATGTGATTCTTTTGATATGGATGGTAGATTAAATAATGACTTAACATGATTCGAAATCAAAATTTGATTGTTCTCATATCTATCTAATAAGCAATCCCATGCAATATCATAATTTGCTTCTATTATTTCGAGTGATTGAATGACGTCAGAGGCATCGCCCTTAAGAGAGAGACGCAAATAATGGAACTTTTGTATTTTAGTAAGAGACGAGTTATTATGAATTATAGAAATAAAAGTGTCTCGGAAAAAAAGCCATTCACTATATGAACCATCAAATGTTGGTAAATTCAATGTAGGAAGCTTGATATTCACATCTGATACATTTTGTGGCAAAACTACAGTAGAAGTATTCATATTAACAGCCTGATTATTCAAATTTTGAATAGGGTTTCGATTAGTGATGTTTATATTTGGCGATACTGGCGGCTGCAAATTTTTATTGAAGTTTTGAACGCTTGGAGAATTACTCACATTCGGAATTTGAGATGTGCTGGAGGATTGTATAGTAACAGTACTTAAATCAGAATTATTAATTTTCAAAAGGAATGATTTTGCTTTACTTATAACTTCAAAATATAAGTCTTCAAAAGTTGAACGTTCTTCATCGTTTCTTTGTTTAGCATCGATATCATCTTCCGGTGTAAGTAATTATATTTCCATCTGAATATTATTGAACTCTTCTAATAAGGTATCAAGTTTCGACAATCGATTTTCCAGCTGAATGACGTTGAAGGCATCACCCTGTATGAATTCATCGTAAAAGGTATCAAAACGAGTTAATTGCCCTTTTATACAAGACCTCTTCAACTTATATTTTTTCAAATCGTCAGACATATTGACAAGTAATGTTTTTCTATGAATGAGTATTAAAGTGATAGATCAATAATCGAAATGGAAGTTAATCAATCAATTATATATATTCCTTGCACTGATAGATGGTAGGAATATATTGAAAAGGAGATTGAATTTGTAAAATGGAACGCACCAACCTGTTTGTTATCCTATGACCCCTCTTCTATAAAGAATACGATGGAGGCATCCGGTACTCGCTTTCCTATTGGTAGATTTCAGCGTCGCCTGGATCAGGTGGAGCGGCTTGCCGGCTATTTTAGCGCCAACTCGTTATTCACTTCAATTATAATTGTAGCACAATGACTAGTTCATGAATCGTGCTCTGAAGGACCATGTTGTGTGTGTGTGTAAATAACACACTGGATGATTTTGATTTGTTTAATTATACACCTTTTTTAACAAATAAACGTGGTATAAAGTGTATTGATACGTATGGTTGCGAGTTACATATTGTACTGACTAAATTGCAAAAGTCTATTTGGCACTTGTCGCTGGTCAGGGATGCGGGGTTGTCGCTCTGCCTACTTTTTCGGAGAACTTAACATACCTCTTACTTCAGTTAGACGAATTGTTGAAAATTCCATGGAATCAAGAAAAAAGCGTAAAGATTCCGGTGTCACAAAAAGTCTAGACGACTGGGAAAAGATTTGATAAGGCGAAAAATCTACACTATGTACGATGAGCAGCGTGTCCCTACAATCAAAAGTCTGAAACAGCGGCTCATCAATGACGAAACTCACATCAACTGTGGCCTCACTACTCTTTGGCGAGCTCTGTCTGCAATGTGCTTTAAATATCGCAAAATTGACAAGAGACAAGTAATAATGGAATTCACACGTTTAATAAACTGGCGTTCTGAATATATAACGTCAGTAAGAAAATACCGTTCTGAAAATCGGCCAATACTCTACCTCGACGAGACGTGGTTTGACAGGCATGACACCCCTTCCAAAGGATGGTCTCATTCCTCTGATAAGTGTTAAAAGCACCATCAAATAAAGGTAAGAGAATCACAATATTACACGCAGGATCAGGAAATGGTTGGATCCCAAACGCTATGTGGCTTTCTGCCAAAAATATTAAGGACTCTTGTGTTGATTATCACGAAGATACGACAGCAGAGCTTTTTGAAGATTGGTTTAAAAATTGTCTGTTACCCAACATTTCGCCAAACAGCGTTATAGTAACGGACAACGCAAGCTATCATAGTCGACAATTGCAAAAAATTCCCGGCTCAAAGAATACGAAATTGGAGATTCAAAACTTCATGGCTGCAAATGACATATATTTCGAAGAAAATTAACTTTTACAAGTGCTGCAGTCATTTTCTTAGAAAAAACGTATGTTTGTGATACAATTGCAGAAGAATTGGGACATACAGTGTTACGACTACCTCCCTACTACTGCGTGTTCAATCCCATAGGGCTTATGTGGCACCAACTCAAATCGAGCGTGCGCGGAAAAAATACTTCTCCGACTTTAAGTGGTAGTGTGGTAGAATTAATTAGGAACTGTATGAATGACATTCCTACCGAGAGTTGGAAAAGTTCTGTTAGTCATGTTATAAATGTTGAAAACTCGTACCTTTCTGTAAAATCAATTGCGCCAATTATAATTAATTTAGATGAGGATAGAGATAGCGACACTGAACCCAATATAGAATAGAATTGTGACATTTAAATGAATTACTTGTATATCTCCTACATCATGCAGAATTCAAATTTCTTAAGTTCGACCCTGTAGCACATTTGCCAGATCTTTTACCAGATGATTTTCTACACAATTGGATTAAATCGAGTGGTTTATTGCAGTTAATAAGCCAATACCATTTACTGTGAAAAATACTATACTACTAGAAACTCCACCTATTCCGAACTGTGGAAGCTTGATATGTTTCTTAACAGAAAACTGATGATTTCGAATTCAAAATCATTAATCTACAGGTCATTTGCTGAAGTCGAATCGTTCATAACAGAAAATCAAATTTATAAAAAATATTCAAACGAATGTGCCAGGTTTCCAGGAAATCCCTCAGGAGATCCCCGGGACCTACAGTTTATGAAATGGAATACGAACCAGATTGAATACATGAATGGATGGAAAACCTGTGTCGTCCAGCTGGAAACGGGAGCTCTTTACAGCACGTGGGTTTTTTGGGAATGCAGGAGAGTGGTTTCGACAGCATATAAAAAGGCTTTAGGTTTCGCAGATGAATGAACGATGAAATTGGAACTTTTGGTGTAAAACTTGAAACTTATTGTGAATATCAATTACTCACGCTAACACTAAACTGATATTATTTGCATTCGACGGGCGTTTCTCTAACGAGGTAGCATCTTCGGAAGAAGAGAATTGGTATCAATTGAGTATCAATGTCCCTCTCCCGGAGATGCTAACCTTGTTAGCGAAACGATCGTCGAGTGCAAATAATGTCAGTTTGGTGTTAGGGCAATTTATATCTACAAACAGTTTCAAGATACGCAGATGGAAAATCATTTATATAAAAAGTGAGAAATATAAAAAGGCCCGAAATGGTACCCCGTACTCCATTTCTCCTGTGCTGTACTGGATGATATTGATTTTCACAAATTTGATTAGATTGCAGCATTTTCACCTCTCCATGTGAGTTGTAGTTGCGCAGATTCTGGACTAGAGCTCAACGGTTGATGCAATCGAACACATTCGTAATTCGATTAGGCTGGTATTTGAGAATTCTTTTTTCTCAAATGCTGGTGTTATGGAATTTATCAATTCCTTGATTGCGTCTATAGCAAAGAGGTTCGATCTGAACCCGATCGATCTGAAATGAAATACTCATTCGATACAAAGTGATTGAACAGCTGATTGTTCATTGATATTTCTAAGACTTCACCAAAGAAAGGTGAAACTGCAATTGCAAAAAATTAAACAGATCTTCCAGGGAGTTTTATTGTGAATGAGTATGTGTAACTGTCGCAATTCGGAAAGTTTATATGCTTTGTATGAGGAGTAAGTATTGCATAGTTTGTAGAATGTTGAAAATAGTCATTTCGGGTATCAATCCGTATACGAGTTGTCGAACAATTACGATTTAATCGCTTTTCTTTCCTCCCGTCAAGGTGTGGCCCCAAAAAGCAAAGTTTCTGCGGAGGCTGGAATATGAAAATATTCCTTTCGGGTATTAATCTGGATTTTTTATCAAGAACTTGAGAAATACCTATCTCCATCAATACAGTAATTCATCAATCTTCCCCTTACGAATAGACCATGAAAACTACAATATCAACTTCAACAGTAAACACTGCCTTTGAATAATTGTTATTTGAACATACTCCTCTCACAATTTGGTCCAACTATTGATAAATAAATCACTTGTTCCGTAATTTTCTGGGTTTGTAATATTGAAATTTACACAAGTGTAGAAGGTCA
Source organism: Zygogramma bicolorata (assembly GCA_032362365.1). NCBI lineage: Eukaryota > Metazoa > Arthropoda > Insecta > Coleoptera > Chrysomelidae > Zygogramma > Zygogramma bicolorata. Next base: position 634,356 of record JAVJAQ010004681.1, on the reverse strand, counting down.
GATTTTAAATCTACCGCGAAAAGTTGATGAGTCTATTGAAAAACAGTTCCTTCTGGATAGAACAAGTTCAATTAGTCAGCAACTTCTCGTATAACTCAAATTTTGCCTATCAAAAAAATTATGATAAGAACTAATAGATACATGAAAATACTTATCGTTAACGGAAACTAAATTCACACAAGTATCAAGAAGGGTATAGTAAAATGATTTTATGATAGAACAAAAATTGTATGTGACTCACAAGAAAAAACAATAATGAGATAAACTTCATAAAATCAGTGTTGAAAAAGAAAGGATATCCAGGAAAATTCATAAAAATTTTATTAACAGAAATTGAAAATCCGAACACAGTCCACAATGGAGACATACAACCTACACAAAATACACAACATGTATCAAACATTATACCTTATGTCCCTCGTTTGTCTGAAAAGAAAAAACGGATCGGCAACAGGTATAATGTTAGAACAACATTCAAAACAACAAATACTTTAGGGTCAATACTGACACATACCAAACCAAATAACACAACCGAAAACACAAAATATTGTATTTATCAAATTCCTTGTTCATGCGGTCAAAAATATATTGGTGAAACGTCTCGACCAATGGAAGTGCGAAAGAGTGAACACAAGATGTATATCAGGAACAGACAGATAGGTGATTTTGAATTATCAGAACACATTCTTACTGCCGATGGAGATCACACAGTAGAATGGAACGGCACTAAAATAATGTCGAAAGAGAGCGATGGCAGGAAACAAAAATTAAAGGAATCTGCTTTCGTCGTGCTGTCTGGTGGACAAAATGTTATGTCAAATTTGAAATATTTGACAAATGTCAATTACGAAGATTGCCTACAAAACAAATTTGCATTTGAACAGGAATTTGCGTATAAGATTCGAGAACGGAAGCGGATTTAGTGTCCGAAACGATGAGTATTTTCATATTCGGGTATTCTAATCCGAACAGTTCAACAACTCGCACACGGATTAAGACCCGAAAGGACTATTTCAAATATTGCAGCGTCTGTGAAAACATTCATCTTTAGTTCGTAGATCGTTCATATCGATGTGCGATGAATCCTTACGTGTATTTGCGACGAGTGATAGCACCGTTAACTTGTATGTAGCTAATTTCACTGTGAGTTAGTCGCCCACAGAGCATAAACATCTACTTCATATCCTTGGTACAAAAATAACTATTTTTGCCTAGGCAATAGAAATACCTTTTCAAATTCTATATGATCTTCCGAGGATTTGTTTCCTCTATGATTGAGAAACTAGAAAATGTTTTCGGAACGAAATTATTTTGTATGGCTTACATGTTTGGTGAACTAGTCACATTTATTTCTAGTAGATATTAGTTTCTCTCAACGAATATTTCCCTCATATATGAAATGTCCCATAAGAGCAATGCAATCATCGAAAACTTCCAGCGCTAATTGCATTGTATCGGAAACTTACAACGGTAATTACATTGTATCAAGTCACCATAACAACACATTTGAAACCGTATCGCTAGACGTCAGTAAACAACACAAATAAATGTCAGATAGACTTCAAAAATAGAAAAACATTTCGCGTTTAGGTGAGTACTCCATGCAATCTAAAGAGGAAATTATAAATGAACTAAAAATAACATTTCCTTGAGAATTTCTTTATTCGTGAAATATTCCAATAAATTACATTCGTGCATAAAAATGACCAGATAATTTTGTATTCAAGCAAGATATCTCATACAAATTGCATTCGGTTATTTTCATATTTTGTAATTTCGCCAGAATATGAAAATAAACTCTTGCAATTATTAGATATCACGCTTTCTTGCAAAATTATCGGTGATTTTTATGCACTCAAGCAATTATAACCGATAATTAGTTTGAGCATTTACATTATTCTACCTGTTATGTTCCAATTTCCATTTTTTAATATGCACGAGTGGAATAATATCGGATTGATGTGAAGCATGTTCATCAGTGATGATATTCCACCTGGGAATAAGATTCGTATAGCTTTCATTCAACTAGATAAAAAACCCATTCCAACATATATAAAATCCACATGAGACACACCCCAGAAAACATGCACCCTTATAACTGCTAAGCTGTTCGCTCTGGAGAAAAAGGTCTGTATATACGGTTTTGATTGACGCTACCCATTGAACAGACAGAAGTTTGTGAATAACAAAAAAGCCCCCGTCCAAACAAATGCCCACAATCCCATCCTCCCCATATTCCATAAAAAACACCTTTCGCTTATTGAAAAGATCCGACCTGTCGAACAAACTGGCGCGATTCTTAAAAAGGGAAACGCTTTCAAATATTTATACACAGAGAGAAGAAAGCAAGGAATGCATACAATACAACGCCTAGGGTAAGACCATTCGGAGATGCCTAGGAAAACATCGAACTTCAACCCTATATAAGGAATGTTTTCTCCGTATAAAATCGATCTAACCCCACCGAATTTCCCGACCCCCACCACTGCAATCCCCTCCACTTTGCTCGGTGTGGAGGTTGCTTACGCCCGAGTTAGGCTACGAACTCTGCCCGTTACGCGTCACGTGTTTTTCTCCGGAAAACTCCGTGTTTCGTGCGGGAACCGTCGCGCTCTCCCCGAAGGATTTTGAATTATTGTTTCGGAGTTATTTCGACGATTCCGTGATTTTCGGTGTGGATTTGTTGGACTGTAACATTGCTGCTACATTGTATATGGTGAAATGAAACATTTTTGAAGGTTCAGCGTCAACAAACTTTTTTTGTGTCATCAGGAATAACACTATAACTCATTCGAGGTACTTCTTTTCTCTTAGGAAATATTGTTTGATATAACTGTCGATGTGTGAAAAAAAACACATATGGCGGTGGCAAGATGAAACTTAATTGTAATAATGTTATACTATTATCTTTTGAAGAAATGCATTCGAAGTGAATAATCATTCAATTCAACAAATGTTTTCACCTGGTAGCAAATATTCCTTTAGATAATTGATTCTCTACTGAAGAAAACTGGACTTACCTTTCTCTCATGTATCAAAATGGCTAAACTTCAATTATCTTCAAGATATGAAAGAGAATTTCAAAAAGTAGAATGAAATAGGTCACACAACAGAAAAAACTTATTTCATATAGAAACTTGTGATATATCATTGAATGAGTACCTACTCATTCGAAACTGCAACTGTACGATATAAACTGATGATAAACAGGATAGGTCAAAATTGTCTACATTTTTCATTGCTGCTGTGTTAATATTGGAAATCAATGCTCATACATGACAGCTAGGTACTTAAGTTTCACCATCATTCCATGTTCGGTTGAAAAATCAATCGTTAAAGGTGCGACCATTGAAAAGACTTGCTCTCGAATAAACTACCTACTGAAAGTCAGCATCATATTGTAAAACTCAAACTAGTCATCTGTTGAAATCCTGAAAACAAAATTCGCCTCTTTTCTTGGAATCAATCCACAATTATTTATCTTCTCTACTCTCTCTGAAAAATCTGTCAAAGATCATGGATGTGACAAATACTATTTCGGTAGAATGTGAATAATCTCAACGAGAAGACATTTTGGGGAGATAATTTCCATTTCAATGACGGCATGGACACTGGAAAATTCTTGAATATTATGGAAAATACTTCCATACCCTTCAAAATTCCCTAGATATTTATTTCCGCTAAGACAAAATGACTTAGATTTGAAATGAATGGATCGTTTATTCATCACAATGTGAAGACATCAATACAACAACAATATCCATCAGACTTGACAAGTAACTAGTAAAACATACATTAATACATCGCATTCACAGTTATTTCAGTCGAATAAAAAATCAGGGAATATCAGATTTTCAGGTAGCTACATTCCAGTTAATCTTTGGAATATCACTAATATACCATATTTAAGAGCTATTCCACATAAATACTTCGCACCCTACTTTTGAATACCACTTCGTAGTTTTTCATCTAATATAATACCTACAATGTTCTGGAGATATTTCAAGTGATAACAATGTCATTGCAAAAAATTTATGATGCAGTATGTTAACCAAAAAATATAGGACTACAACTGAACTGGACCTGAAACTTATTGTTGATATATTAACTTAACTTCACCACTATTGATTATATATAGTTATTGGTACTTCTAAAGAGCTAAACCGGTTGAGCTTCGATAATTTTCGGTTTGGAGCAAGGTGAAGTGGAGACGTATTATTATTTTTGCGGGATGCTACCTTGCCGTTTGTTGGAAATGACTAATTTCCTTCCTTGTGTCGTTTTCGCTTTTGAGTTGCACTGCTCTAGTTCCTCGTGCGTTTTCTGATCAGAAAAAATAGACGACAATACATTTTAGGTCGAAGTGCTACTAGTGCATCAAAGAGACCAGAACTAAATGGATCATTGAAGCTTGCATTCAGAAAGGCCAGTTTTGAACGCGCCTGAAAGAAGGAAATATCTCCAAGTGGTGCATTTGTGCATTTTGTTTTTTTTTCCAAGAGAGGAAGATATTTCCATATTCCATTATTAGTTGCCGATACTTTCATTAAACATCATAATTCATTTGAGACCTCTTTTTTTTCATTCGAGAATCATTCCATCTTGTCGAAACAAGCTACCTATTGTTCTAGCAAATGTAATTTGAAAACAAAGTATTGGGATGTCACAACCCTGATAAAGGCCAAAAACTAACCATCCAAACTCGTTCTGAATCCATCAAAATGTTGATTCCTGTTAGATACATGAAAATTTGGGTCTGTTTATTCGAAATTTCGAGAAATTTCCAATTATGAAATATGGTGAATTCACTATCACTTCAGGAACTATCCAACAGTTCAGAACTCGATTGTTGAAAATTGAATTATGAAGGAACATTCACGTTCATCTTCAGAGTATGTTTCGTTTAAGCCTTCCATGGGTGGATGATTCAAATTTCGATTGATTTATGTTGACAAAATTCATCTATGAGACTACGTCTAGAAAACTTCATACTATAGCTAGGCTCGGATGTTAACTCCATTCACTCTTTTCACTCAATCGTTCGGATTCTATGGACTTCCACTTATTATTTTATTCTACCTATGAATTCTCGAGCGAAAGTAATCAAAGATATATATTGGTTCATTTTAATCTTTATCACAATTCAGTTTCACAAAAACAAATTCAATAACCCAAACTTCAGTTAACTTTTTGACAAACACACCCAAAAATATACTCCCATTTTCATTCTTTTATTGTGCCTCAGAAACTCTTGGATGATTTATTACTTGTTTCACTACTTTTGATCGTCGGGTTTGAAGGCCATCGATTTTTGGAATTTCTTCCTAACGTATCGCTGGCGCGAGTGGCTAGCTTCTCCAGAGAGAGACGTCGGCCGCGAGAGCCTTAACCATTTTGTCCTGGATGGTTGATAAGCAGTCCACTCAGAACAATTTCCTGAACTTAGCTTATATACGGTTATGAGCAAACTGAAATTATAGATGAAATATATATTCCAAAAATGTTGTGAAGGTTACGCTATGTTGTGGGATTCTTAATCATTTTCAATAGTTCGAGCTAACAACTTCTGTTTTTAGCCTTTCCTTTCAAAATTTAGTAATGTGTCATGACGTTGTTCGTAAAATTGACATCCACCTGATAGACAATCTTTATGGTATTACCCTGGTTAAAAGAGTTCATACACAATGCTTCGCGATTCATCTGTTTTGAATACCAAATTTGTGGTTGTAGCCACTAATATTTGGTAGGAGATCATCATGAGGACCAAGAAATCAGACTTTGTATGTTCTCATACCACTTACATTCCTAACTTACATTACTGCAGTTCTTCTTAATTCAAAGTATTCGTTTGATAATGTTGTCTGCCCGTGGGGCAACAAGAAGAAAAAAACATGTAGGTAATCCGAGAGACACTTCTTATGAATTTCTGTACGACCAGCGGGGGGGTTGCTGTGAAGAAAGGTGGCATTATCAAAGGGATGATTTGACATTCACCATCTTCATGAGACTTAAGAAAAGGTCTCTCGACTCAGAGAAATTTTCACTTCGCTATTGCGTACTTAGCTTCCAACTGAATTTTAAAATAGTAGATTGAGAAACTAGTCCCTCAGTATGGGGAAAACTAACTCATTTGGACATTTGAGAAACTGATATATATTTATGTTTCAAAAATGAAAAGAAATTTCCTACACTGACTATCAGTATCCAATGGAGAGCTGAAAAATAACCCTGAATCATCAACTTTTTCTCGACAACTTTTTTCATTTTGCAATTGAACAAGGTTCTGGTTTCAATTTTTCACCGGGTTCTCCTCTCGAAAGTTCATAATTGATAAGAACTCTTCTTTGTTTCATGGTTGACGGGACCGCGAATAACCATACTACTCGAAAGAAGGCCTACAGATTCAGTAACAAAGCTTACCTCAGCACAAATTCTACGATATAAATATGAAAGGAAACGAAACACCAGATAGATAAAAATATTACAAGCTCACTAACCCAATCGGGCAGTGCTGAAAGAATAACCAATTTTCAAATTTGACCTTTCAGATATTTCTTGACCTCCATAATATCAATATGTGATATTAATAAAAGAAAAATATCGATTCGATTAACTTCCAATCACTCTTAGTGAATGTTATCTTTTTTGTATAAGTTCTGAGAAACGGAAGTCGATACAATTATCGAACATAAAATTCCATGCTCTCAGAAAGACTTCTCAATCATCTGAAAGAATTTTCATAACTCAAAACATTGCAGTGGAGCCCAAATCATTGAAAATGTAAAAGTTTGTGAAGTTGTTATGATCCCAACAGGAGGAAAGAGAAAAGGAAACAAATAATTTTGTCCTGGAGCAAATTTATTTGCCAGCGTTAGAAATCCCCAAGAGAGAAAAAACATTCACGAAAAAGAGACCTTGCAGTTTCCTTCATTGGTCATCAATAATAAATCGAAGTAATCCTGACCAAGGACTGGATCGTTCTTGTAATTAACGACCCTCTTTTTCTGCGCCAACGGGGGTTAATGTCTTCATAAAATATAACCATGACGCTCTATATAAAGTGGGCACATGATGAAAATGTGGTATTGTTAATTTTTTTATCTGGAGAATTCCAAGGAAATCTAGAGGTAGGTAGAATCGAGTGTTTTTGGAATTCGGTTATAAAGTGGATATAATTGATATTATGCTTTTAGTCACAAACGTTGAAAAAGTCGACACAACTGAATTGACATGAGATAGAGGCAACCTATACCGAAACCATAAAACACCTCTTAGATATTTCGTAATTCTTGATTTTGAACAATTTCAACTGAAAAAATCCCTCCAAGAGTATGCCATCAGTGGCAATCTGAGAATGTAACGTCACATTTCCTGCACGCCCGACAGCTCTGTGGGTTATAAGTTATGTACAAAAATTTAAAATGTCATTCCGATAATTTCCATACCCCCTCACGTAATTCTTCAATTCGGTGCAAGCCTGAATCCCAAATGAACCGTTTGTTTTCATGCTATGGATTCAGGAAATCGATTAAAATATCAAAGAGGATTCATTATCACATGACATCAATTTTGACACTGAGGTTTTCAAAACTACATTCGATTCCAGGAATGTGTTGGTAATATAATATATATCATTAAATACTATAAATGATTTGTGTGCGGTAGCCACATTATACATTATGGAGATGGATACTAGATTCTGCAATATCAACACCACGAAAAAAGGCTAGAATACTCCATCATAAAAGTAACTAGAGGTGAACAGTGAAAACAGTAAAAACGTGAAAAGAAACAAAAAAACCTAAAATGGAACATGCACCATACCTACAAAATATAATATTAAACTGAGTTCACCAGAACTTCTGAACGCTTTCAAGTTTCGAATACTTCAAATAGAAATGTTGAACATTCAAACTTGTTTGTGAGGGGCTAGCTAGCTTTCTATGAGCTGGCACAAATTTTTGACAGGTCCAGTGAACGCATATAATCAATTCAGTAAATAATCCTTACTATAGATGCACAATTTATAAAAGTTGAATACATTGTTTACTCATTTTGTAATAGATATTTTAAATTTTTATATTCTCAATATTTATTTTATGGGAAATTGATATTAAATTGACAAATTGAAAACGTGCATGCTTAAGCATCGGAAATCTTTGTCACATCTAAAAACAGTGAACAGACAATAACCAAGGATCATATACCATTTCACGAAGAGAAAGAAGAATTATACATAATGAATAAATTAAACATTCAGTAAACCAAATTTCTCTTATGATTTGCACATCAGAGATATCCAGTGGATTATGATTCGTGCAATATCTTCTAAATTGCGCTTATTCGTTCACTTACTCCGAACTTTTTCTTTACTCACTGATAATTATAGATACTAATGGTAATCGAAAGATCTTTCCAGAGTTCAGTCAATAAGACCGTCGGAGTCGAAATTCACTAGTGGCTGCCGCCTAATTGGAGCTTTTGGAAATCACATGAATATAATCACTTTCCGTCAGAAATGTGAGCTCTCATGCCATGTAGAACTGTCCCTTAGATTTTATAACCAATCCAAAGTAACTATTCATTCCGACACTACAAGAATGTGTTCTCTTTGATGAATGAATTCGTCGAGTAGAGAAAACTGTAAATCTGAAGAGTAAAGTTTGCAATGCAGCCTAACTTTCGTAAAAGTTCTCGCCCATTTCTAATATCCTTTTCTCTTCTTTTACTGCACCAGTTCCAGTAATAAATCGAGTTTGTGTTCTATAGGAAATGCGTTTAGATTATTCACTTGTCGATGCGGACGTCAATTTGAATAATTGTTACTTTCTGGAAGAATAGCATTGTTACAAAGTTTGATGAAGTTGCGCTGAAATTAGAAGTAACTAAGGCAAGCTTTGTTGAATAATGTTCTAAACGCAACACTCAATGAGATATTGAAGTGATATAATTTTTTCAAATGATTCGATATTTTTTTAGCAGAAGAGCTCAAGGTCCCTATTCTTCAGAAGTGTTTTTTCAAATGAAATTCCCACTCTGCTTATTCTAATGTACCGTCACGGTTACCACTATGCGGCAGTTGCTTTCAGAAGGTCAATTGGAAATGTTCATAATAAGAAATCACTTGTCAAGAAAAGTAACCCTGAATTGTAAGGGAGACTCGTGATTTTTCGTTGAGGGAAATTACCTACTCGTTTAGGAAATCATTCCTACGAACTAGTTTCTTATTCCAATCCAAAAATTGTTTCATCGAAGTTGCATGATTTTTTTAATTATTTTCCTTCTTCGAACCCAGATCATCGGACAAGGACGGCTAATGAGTAGAGTAGCGATGCACAATAATAGTTATTGACCAATTTAAATTACCAAAAATGCTTTGAATTTCTACATTACATTGCGATGATAATATCGATATTTCAATTCAGAAAAAACATGCCTCCACCATTGAAATAACAATATCAGTGATAGAATTTTTTCGATAATCAAATTACAATTGAATTTGTATTTTCCTTTGTTGTTACGAGTACGATAATTGGCCAATATTGGATTTGGCATATTTATATCACAGTAGGTATCATGCCAATATGCGACCTGAATTGTTCATCATTTCTCCAAACAATATGTAACATTGACATCCAATGCTGAAACTTGTATTTCTAACAGATATGCAAACAACAAAGATAAAATTATTTTGTTATCGGGTGATAAATGAATCGGTCTCACTGATGCAAAGAACACGCAGTTTCGTTCCTGTACTGTTTGACACCTGTATCTCTCGAGAACATGAATCGTTTCATTGGGGAGAGATGTAAAAACCACCTGTTCTCTCAATTTTTCAGTAATATTATAAATGGTTGTCAATGAAATTGAATTTTTCAATTGATGTAAAATCTACACGATCTAATTCGTTCAGAAGTCACTCTTTCGAATCCGATTGTCGGTAACGGAATTTTGTTTCGATCGTAGATTTGATTGTGACACGTATACGCCCTTCTGTGAGCACAAAAAAAGCATACTCAAAGTCGAGTCTTCCATGATCAATGGATCAACGAGGCCTTACCTTTCAACATGTGAATCCCAACACGGTGATTCCGTGGCGGGGGATCGAACTCGAATACTGTCTTTCCTACGGTCCACACGGTCACATCACAATATGATTCAGATCGGTACGGCGCTCCCCTACCCCAGCCCAACATTTCCAACAGCGAACAACAATAGGATGAGTTTTTTAAAAAACGAAAAATCATCAATCAGCTCTGATTTTATCTCGAAAAAAAAATATTATGACAAAAGTGACATTTAATAAAGAAAGGAAAGTATTCAGACAACAGTCAACCTAGGACTGTCCGAAAAAAAAAATCCATTGGGAATATTATAAGTGGGATTCTATTGGGGGGGTTTCACTGTTACAGAGTGTATCGAGTCCAGAATCCAGCGAATTGTATCAACGCTGATTTTCCAAGAGGAGTAGTTCGGTAAAGAGATTTTGAATTTATATAAAGCAGTGGTCCCCAAAGTTGTCTGGATTACGACCCATCTAAAACAAGTTATCAAACTTGAGACCCACCTCTAGGAAATTTAACCGTTACCAATATGAATAAAAACACGTTTGAATTGAAAAGCAGAGTGAAAACACAATTCTCAATACTTAATCGAATGAATACATCAAAAAGTTATTTCAAGGAGAAGGACGAGGGGTAAACCACTTGCGGAAATGTGTACACAAGAATTCCATTTTCCCGGGAATTCCATGGAATTCCGTGGAATTCCATGGAATTCCGTGGAGTTCCGTGGAATTCCGTGGAATATCGTGGAATTCCTTGGAATTCGGTGAGATATTTCACTTTTTCGTTAATATGATGTCAACAATGGCTTCAACCCAAAAAAATAGTGATTTCGGAAAATTATACATTTATTATATATTCTGAATACGACGAAATACACACATTTCTGATATATTTATATATTGCACATAATAAAAACATCACTTTCTGGGTAATGAAACTGAATCAACTTCAAATACTGAAACGAACCCGGACAGCAAAAACCTTGAAGGGATAACCCTTTTCGAATACAAAATTTAATCCAAATCGTTAGAGCCGAGTTACAGCCGTCATCGAGATAATACCAATTTTGAGTAGAATCGGATCATTATCACAAAACTAGTCCGCCATCTTGAAGCCGCTATTATCAAAATATGAAATTTTGATAAAATTCTCACCTAGTTAACTGACGTGTACTAAACCACCGTATAGAAATGAATACAAGTGAATTCACTCGCCGCCATAGGGTTCAGATCCCCATCTCTTTCTTCACGCCGAGCCGATGTATGTGAGGCGTGAGAGCAAGTAAGCAAAGAATAGCTCTAATCTACACTCTCCTACCGCACCACAAGCCCAGCAAAAAATAAAATTTCGACCGATATTTCGACCCGATACATCAAAGACCCCGAACAGGAGTGAATATAAATGTGTTACTTGCATACGCTGACTAAACTTTTCAATTCAACCCTCAAAATTGAACCGTCGAAGGTATAACAAAATTAATTTTCAGTACTCATTTTTGAGAGACAGGGTGTGAGTAAGGGTTTCCTCAGAAGTACTATTTCAAATTTAAAGAGTGTAATTCTGAGTAATATGGACTTCTACTTATCACAGAGAAGGGCGCCAGAAGCAGCAGTTAATCGTAATAATCTAAGTGATATTTATAATTAATTAAAATACCATATAATTGTCAACTACTCCACATTTATAGGGTTGCAACTATAAGGTGAGCAATAAAAATCAAATAAAAAAATTAATCCTTTAATGGATATCTGATTATAATTTCAGTAACTTCAGTACCTGGATAGGCACAATAATGGTACAAAAGAGGGCTTCAAATCGACTGTTAGTGTAGTAACTCCTGGTATTCCTGCTACTGGGCTCCTGGTCCTGGCTAGGAAGGTGAGGCTCCCTTGTTACGATGGCAGGGGTAAGGTGAGTCTTCCTTGTCTCTTTGGACTCCAATTCCAGATCCCAGGTATTGAGCGTGAAAGGAAATTGAACAAATGAGCAAGAGTTGCGATAAAAAAATTCAAGGACCTTGTTCTTGGGTGTACCGAAAAAGTACAGATGCCTTTTATCCAGATATTGAATATAAATTTACAGAGTGGAGAGTTTTATAAACTCTTAATACATGTGTTCATGAAGTACAAATATGAACAAATATAGGAATATAATACCCGTAGTTAGAAACAAGTAATTCTACAACAGCGGATACCAAAGCTCTGATGATTTTTAAACAAAAATATATTGAATAGAAACTCTTCCTCATAAATCTACTGAAGGTAGATACTAATCGCCCAGCGATCAGAAGAACTCAGACATGAGAAGGCTTCCCAAGAATTCAGCGTTTTCACAAAAAAATGAGGAATATCTGTCTTATAGGGACAATTTTCAAATTTGGAAGAACCACAAATTCCTAACTTAGGATTAGAATATTCCAACTGACAGATAATTTTCTTCTAAAGAGACACAGAATACAGAATGATATCAATACCAGGAACAACCCTGAGATGAGATGAGTAGAATATTCTCAGATAAAATGGAACACTAAAAAATAGCGAAATAGAATTTCCACTCACCTTATCCTTCAGGCCGATGGAAAGCTGCAGACAGTTCTACAGAGACAGATTATCCTGTTTAGATTGTTCCTGGGACCAACTTCTGAATCCTCCTGGCAGATGAGCATGAAAACCTGAAAATATATGAAAACGCAGAATCCAAGGAACAAAAAGGAAAAATGGTGTGGAATGAAGGAACCTCTTCGGGGAAGAAAAACTTCCGATTATTAGATTCACCCACGGCCTGTAACCTTAAAACTCACAATTTCTCAAAATTTGACAAAAATATACTATTTCACTGACCAGTAAAGAAACACTATAATAACATCCGTGTATAACTGATAATGGGAAGATGATTCAATTAATTTAAATAAGATAAATGATACAGTCTGAAATTCTTTCTTGATCGCTCAGCGCTTGCAAACACTCTCTTCGAGAGATCGGAAAAAAACAGACAATTCAGTTCGTTCCTCTCGAGTTCGAGGTTCCATGGTACATACAATTTATCACAGTAGAACTCCACTCGCGATCCGAAATGTGAGGCCCGAATCTACAGCGAATGCGGACTGAAGAAAAAAATCTTAGGACTAATTTGTGACAGTAGAACTATACTTACGGTTAGAAAAGGAGTGTAGTACTGAATGATAACACAATAATCGCACTGATCAATAACAATGTAACAAAAAAATTTATTTTCGTTACAAGGGCTGCTAGAAGATTTTATGCAGATTCGTGTTCATCACGCAAAATTATCTCAAAAGTTATCCACGAGGTTACTCAAGCAGGTACTGCAGAAACTATCACATTTCAAGGACCAGGTGTAAGCACAGCAAACAGCGAGGTAAACAGCAAACTGAACAGCACATTTTTTGTCAAGTAGGTAATCGCCGAGGTAATCGCCAAATGAGAGAATGGTTTGCCCTAGGAGCTTTTTGTACCGGCCCAGTGGAGAGCCTGCTAGCTGAGTCTGGAGAACAACCCCTTGATGTTCGTAGAGACTATCTTTCCTTAAGTTATGCTGCAAGAGTAGCCTCTTCCAAGAATCATCCTTCCTATCGATATACTTTCTCAGATCGTTTTCAACATATCTTCGAACAGAAACAAAATTACCCCTTACCGTTTTACGCAAAAATTGCCAAAGTTTCCGACAATAATAAAGACTTTCCAAATATTCTCTCTCTTGAGTTGAAAATTTCTCCTCCCTAGACATTACCAATTACTCCTTGTGATACTTATCTCCTCGACTTCCCCAAATACCATACCCCTTCAAATTCCATTAAGAAATTCCTTTGCCGAACTGGTCTCCAAATATCAGCACTTCAAGCATATATACACCGATTCATTCAAAACAGCTGAAGGAGTAGGAGCTGCTGTGATAACAGATACCACCACTTACACTTATCAACTGCCATCGTTCTCCAGTATCTTCACAGGAGAAGTATTTGCTATACTCGAGCATTACAATACTGCCGTAGATCAGTAGGTGATCATGTTTTTTTTTAATGAAAAAACGGAGAATGGTTTGACTTCAATAGATTATAATAGGTTGACTTACCTTTCGTAAATACTGGAAAATAAGTTGTCGATTTCATTTGAAAGAACACTTGGCGGTTTCCTTAAAACCTTCGGAGGAATCTACAAGTCAGGCCAGTTCTGTCAGACTTGAGAGTCGAGTAAGAGATCATTCGGCTTCGCTATCGGGGTAGTTCTATACGGGCTACCAGAACAGTTGCAATCAATTGGTCAGTTGAAGCTTGGAGAGTTTTGCACTACTTCGTTGTACAATAAATAAATATGTTACTGGTCAAAACCGCGCCCGAATGAAAAACTATATTGAACCGAGCGAGGGAACGAGACTGTCGGTTTCTTCGAGGGAGTCTCTTACTGTTCACGAGGAACAGTAGAGAGTAAAGATTATCTAACTCGTAATATTACGAGGAACTCTGTGACGAAATCGCTTTTCATTACAAAGATATTGCTTACAAAATAGCATTTAATTAAATTAAATGAATACATGAATTCCAAAGAATTCCATAGAATTCCATAGAATTCCACGGAATTCCAAGGGATTCCACGGAATTCCAAGGAATTCCACGGAATTCCAGTATGGGAATTCCACAAGTCTGTACACAAGAATTCCACAGTGGTTTACCCCT